>CAJQZJ010004760.1:1025561-1137077 GCA_907164525.1 Lophiomys imhausi | reverse complement strand
CAACTTAAAACAACTCTGAGATTCCATCTCACACCTGTCAGAATGGCTAAGATCAAAAACTCAAATGATAGCACATGCTGGTGAGGATGTGGAGAAAGGGGAACACTCCCCCATTGCTGTTGGGACTGCATACTTGTCCAACCACTTTGGAAATCAATCTGGAGATATCTTAGAAAATTGTGAATAAATCTACCTCAAGACCCAGCCATACCCCTCTTGGGCATATATCCAAAAGATTTGAAACGAAACCACAAGGACATTGCCTCAACAATGTTCATAGAGCTTTATTTGTAATAGCCAGAAACTGGAAACAACCCAGATGTCCTTCAACTGAAGAATGGATAAAAAACCTGTGGTACATTTACACAATGGAATACTACACAGCTCTCAGAAATGAGGAAATCATGCAATTCAAAACCAAATGGATGGAACTAGAAAAGCTCATCCTAAGTGAGCTGACGCAGTCCCAGAAAGATAAACATGGTATGTATTCCCTTATAAATGGATATTAACCAGACATCAGAGGATAACTATCCTACAACCCGCACACCCAAATAGATAGGAACCTAGCATTTCTATTCTAGGAAAATTTCTACCCACCAGTGAGTTATGGAAACTGCTGCAGGTTAGTAGAACACCACACCCTAGATGTTGTGCTTTATCAAGCTCCAGTACAAGTGGAAGTTCTTGGCCCTCACATGACACAAGACCTGAGGGAGTATCATATGTGAGGGCCCACCTCATCTGAGGAGAAGGAGAGTACCAAGTAGAGGAACAAGGAAGGAGGGAGGGAAGAAGAGAGGGAGGGAAGGAGAGAGTAAGGGAGGGGCCAGGAGGGGAGGAGGGAGGAAACTATGTTCTAGAAGTAAATAATACTTTTTTAAGAAAACAGTTAATAAGCTTAAAAATATAATAAAAATACAATATAAAATTTTCAAACTATAATTTACCAAAAGTATAATTGCCTTACTGGCATGAAAGGAAAATGGCCTTAATTTCAGATTAGAATGTTAGACTGCAGGGGGCTGCAGAGATTACATAAACTTGATAGCAGCTTAAAAGTTTTTTTTTTTTTTGTTTTTTTTTGTTTTTTTGTTTTTTTTGGTAGAGGTATAGGCTATTTCCATGGTTTGGCATTAAAAAGCAGGTAACAGGTTTAAAACACTGTAAATAAATTAAAGGTGACTGCTGTTCAACCTGGTTTTACAAACCTCCAAGAGTTGAAAAAACTTAGAGCTAAGGTAAAATAATGCATGGTATTAGCCCATGCCTTTACCTCCAGCAGAGATAGGAGGATCACTATAGAGTTCGTTGTCTTATAAATTCTAGAGTTACAAGAAACAGGGTGGTGATGGTGTACACCATTAGTCCCATCATTGGGGAAGAATACACCCTTAATCCCAACACACTAGAAACAGAAACAGGCAGATCTCAGAGCTCAAGGTCATCCTGATACAAAACAAGCTCTAAACAGAGAAAAACTTTGATCCAGGGGTGGAGGAGCACATCTTTAATCCCATCAGTTGGGAACCACATGTCTTTGATCCCAAAACTTGGAATGCAGAGACAGGCACATAGGATTTTGAATGATTTAAGTTTAAAACCTACTTCTGAGTCTGGGTTAGCTACTCAGGATGATCTACTCTAGTTCCATCCATGTGGCTGCAAATTGAATGATTTTGTGGTTTCTGATGGCTGAGTAGTATTCCATTGTGTAGCTGTACCACAGGTTTGTTTTTTTTTTTTTTTTTTTTTTTTTCATCCACTTCTCTGTTGAGGGACATCTGGGTTGTTTCCAGTTTCTAGCTATTACAAATAAGGCTGCTATGAACATAGATGAGGAAACTTCCTTGTGATTTGCTGAGGAATCTTTTGGATGTATACCCAGAAGTGGTATGGATGGATATTGAGGTAGATAGAGCTTTTCCAAGTTTTCTAAGATATCGCCAGGCTGATTACCAGAGTGGCTGCACAAGCCTGCACTCCCACCAGCAATGGAGGAGGGTTTCCCTTTCTCCACACCCTCACCACCATATGATGTCATTTGAGCTTTTGATCTTAATCTTTCTGACAGGTGTGAGATGGAATCTCAGAGTTGTCTTGAGTTGCATTTCTCTGATGATTAAGGATGCTGAGCATTTCTTCAAGTGTCTCTCAGCCATTAGAAATTCCTCCTTTGTGAATTCTCTGTTTAGCTCTGTTCCTTATTTTTGATTGGATTATTTGGTTTCTTGGCATTTAATTTCTTGAGTTCTTTGTAAATATTGGATATTAGCCCTCTGTCAGATTTGGGGTTGGTGAAGATTTTTTTCCCAATCTGTAGGCTGCCATTTTGTTTGAATGACAATGTCTTTTACCTTACAGAATCTTTTCAGTTTCATGAGGTCCCATTTATTGATTGTTAGTCTTAGGTCCTGAGCTGTTCGTGTTCTGTTCAGGAAGTTGTCACCTGTGCCGATGAGCACAAGGGTTTTCCCAATTTTCTCTTCTAATAGATTCAGTGTGTCCAGTTTTATGTTAAGGTGTTTGATCCACTTGGACTTAAGTATTGTGCAAAGTGATAAGTATGGGTCTAATTATATTCTTTTACTTCTCAACATCCAGTTGGACCAGCACCATTTGTTGAAGATGTTGTCCTTCCATTGTACAGTTTTGGCTTCTTTGTCAAAAATTAAGTGACCATAGGTGTGTGGGTTCATTTCTGGGTCTTCAATTTGATTGCCTTGATCAACTGGTCTGTTTCTATACCACACTACCATGCTGTTTTTATTACTATTGCTCTGTAATACGGGTTGAAATCTGAAATAGTGATGCCTCCAGATGTTTTTTTTTTTTAATTATTGTACAGGATTGATTAACTATTCTGTTCTTTTTTTTATTCCATATGAAGTTGAGAATTGCTTTTTCTAGGTTTATAAAGTATTGTGGTGGTATTTTGATAGGAATTGCATTGAATCTGTATATTGCTTTTTGCAGGGTGGCCACTTTTATTATGTTGATCTTACCAATTGATGAGCATGGGAGATCTTTCCATCTCCTGATATCCTCTTCAAATTTTTTCTTTAAGGACTTGAAGTTCTTGCTTGGTTAGAGTTACCCCCCAGGTATTTTATATTGTTTGTGGCTATTGTGAAGGGTGTTGTTTCCGTAATTTCTTTCTCAGCCCATTTATTTGTTGTATAAAGAAGGGCTTCTGATTTTTTTGAATTAGTTTTGTATCCAGCCACCTTGATGAAGGTGTTTATCAGCTTTAAGAGTATTCTGGTGGAATTTTTGGGGTGGCATATGTATACTATCACATTGTCTGCAAATAGGCATAATTTGACTTCTTCGTTTCCAATGTGTACCCACCTGATCTCCTTAAGCTCTCTTATTGCTCTAGCAAGAACTTCAAGTACTATTTTGAAGAGATATGCTGAAACTGGACATCCTTGTCTTGTCCCTGAGTTTTGAGTAAATACTTCAAGTTTCTTTCGATTTAATTTGATGTTGTCTACTGGCTTGCTGTATATCATCTTTATTATTCTTAGGTATGATCCTTGTATGCCTGTTCTCTCCAGGACTTGCAGCATGAAGGGGTGTTGGATTTTGTCAAATGCTTTTTCAGCATCTAGCGAGATGATCATGTGGTTTTTTTCTTTCAGCCTGTTTATATGATGAATTACATTGATGGATTTTGTTATGTTGAACCATCCTTGCATTACTAGGATGGAGCCTACTTGATCATGGTGTATAATACTTTTGTTCTGTTCTTGGATTCGGTTTGAGTATTTTATTAAATATTTTAGTATCTATGTTCATGAGAGAATTGATCTGAAGTTCTCTTTCTTTGTTGAGTCTTTGTATGGCTTAGGAATCAGGGTGACTGTGGCCTCAAAGAATGAGTTTGTCCATGTTCCTTCTTATTCTATTTTGTGGAAGAGTCTGAAGAGTATTGGTGTTAGTTCCTCTTTGAAGGTCTGGTAGAATTCTGTGCTGAAACCATCTGGCCCTGGGCTTTTTTTGGTTGGGAGATTTTTAATTACTGTTTCTATTTCCTTAGGGGTTATAGGACTGTTTAATCTGTTAACCTGATCTTGATTTAACTTTGTAGGTGGAATCTATCCAGAAAATTGTCCATTTCGCTTAAGTTTTCAAATTTGGTGGAGTACAGATTTTTAAAGTGGGATCTAAAGATTCTCTGGATTTCCTCAATGTCTGTTGTTATTTATCCTTTTTCATTTCTGGTTTTGTTGATTTGGGTTTTTACTCTCTGCCTTTTAGTTAATTTGGCTAAGGGTCTGTCTATTTTGTTGATTTCCTCAAAGAACCAACTCTTGCTTTCATTGATTCTTTGTATTGTGCTTTTTGTTTTTAAGTTGTTGATTTCAACCCTAAGATTGATGATCTCCTGCCTTCTGCTCCTCTTGGGAGTGTTTGCTTCTTTTTTCCCAGTTCTTCCAGTCCATCTTTTTATTTGCTAATATGAGCTGTCACAATTTTTTTTTTTTTTGAAGGCACTTAGTGCTATGAACTTTCATTGTAGCAAAGCTTTCATTGTGTCCCTTAGGTTTGGGTATGTTGTGCCTTCATTGTCGTTGGATTTTTAGAAGTCTTTGATTTCCTTCTTTATTTCTTCCCTGTCCCATTGGTCATCCAGTAGAGAGTTGTTCAGTTTCCATGAGTGTGTAGGCCCTCTGTTGATTCTGTTGCTGTTGAAGTCCAGCTTTATTGAATGGTGGTCTAATAAGATACAAGGGAGTATTTCAGTTTTCTTGTATCTGTTGAGGCCTTCTTTGTGTCAAACTATATGGATAATTTTGGAGAAGGTTCCGTGTGGTGCTGAGAAGAAGGTGTATTCTTTTGTGTTTGGGTGAAACGTTCTGTAGATATCTGTTAGGACCATTTGGTTCATGATCTCTGTTAGACTCATTATTTCTCTGTTTGGTTTCTGTCTTGATGATCTGTCCATTGTTGTGAGTGGGGTGTTGAAGTCTCCCACTACTCATGTGTGGGGATCGATGTGTAGTTTAAGTTTCAGAAGAGTTTCTTTTACAAATGTAGATGCCCTTGTATTTGGGGCATAGATATTCAATATTGAGATGTCATCTTGATGAATATTTCCTTTAATGAGTATGTAGTGCCCCTCTCTATCTTTTTTGATTTACTTCAGTTGAAATTCTATTTTATTTGATATTAAGATGGCTGCCCCAGTTTGCTTCCTGGGTCCATTTGCTTGGAAAACCTTTTCCCAGCCCTTTACTCTGAGGTAGCATCTATCTTTGTTAGTGAGATGCGTTTCTTGTATGCAGCAAAATGATGGGTCTTGTTTAAGAATCCATTCTGTAAGCCTGTTTCTTTTATTGGGGGGTTGGACCCATTGATGTTGATGGATATTAATGACCAAATGTTGTTATTTCCTACTATTTTGGTGTATGTGGTGGTTGAGTGTTTCTTTTGGTTTATCTGCAGTGGAGTTTCTTTTTTTTTTTTTTTTTTTTTTTTTTGTTTGCTTCCTCTGTTTTATTGTGTGTAGTTATCTTCTCTGGGTTGGAATTTTCCTTCTAAGATCTTCTCTAGGAATGGGTTTGTGGATAGATACTGTTTAAGTTGATTTTGTCATGGAATATCTTCTTTTCTCCATCTATGTTGTTAGAGGGTTTTGCTGGTTATGGTAGTCTGGCTGGGCACCTATGTTCTCTCAGTGCTTGTAGGATGTCTACCCAGGTTCTTCTGGCTTTTAAAATTTCTGAGGAGAAGTCAGGTATAATTCTGATGGGTCTGCCAATATATGTTACTTGAACTTTTTCTCTTACAGCTTTTAATATTCTTTCTTCGTTCTGTACATTAGAAGTTTCAATTATTATGTGGTAAGAGTAGTTTCTTTTCTAATCTAATCTGTTTGGTGTTCTGTATGCCTCTTGGAATTTTATTGATATCTCTTTCTTTAGGTTTGGGGAGTTTTCTTCTATGATATTGTTGAAGATGTTTCCTGGACCTTGGATTCAGGAGTCTTCTCTTTCCTCTATGCCTGTAATTCTTAGGTTCCATCTTTTCATTGAGTCCTTGATTTCTTGGATGTTACTGGTGAGAACTTTTTTAGATTTCTCAATTTCTTTGGTTGTTGTACTGATTTCTTCCATCAAATCTTCCATGCCTGAGATCCCATCTTCCATCTCTTGTATTCTATTTTTGATACTTGTGTCTGTAGTTCCTGTTCTCTTCCCTTGATTCTCCACCTCCAAGATTATCTCTGATTGTGTTTTCTTTATTGCTTCTACTTCCAATTTCATGTCTTGAACCATTTTATTCATTTTATAGATTTCCTGTTCCAATTTGCTTGTCTTTATTTGCAAATCTTTCAAATCTTTTGAATCTTACATTGCCTTGTCTCTTTCCCATTCATGTTGGGCTGCATTGGCTTGGATGTCTCTAATGGTATTCTCCATTGCTTTAATTTGTAAAATTGAGGATTCTTTGTATTCTTTTAGTGATTTAATTTCTTCTTGAAAGGACTCCATCATTTTCCTAAGTATAGATTTGTCATCATTTTCATGTGTTTCAGCTGTGGTGGGATGTTCAGGGCTTGCTGTGTTAACTTCCCTGAATTTCACTGGAGTCATACTTCCCTGATTTTTGTCAGTTTTGTTCTTTCACTGACTTTTAGTCATCTGGTTGCCCTAAGCTGATTGTTCCTGATGTCTTCTGGACTTTTTCCAGTGTCACTGCCAGTCCTCGTTAGGGTGTTGTGGTGCCTGTGTGAATATTGGGTGCTCAGATAGCCAGGAGGTACCTCTATCTGGCAGTTGGGCCTACCTCCCAAGACCCTGCAGTGATCAGACCTTCGGGAGACTGGACCAGTTTAGTACAAGCAGCCCTCTGCCCTATCTGAGGCGCAATGTTCTTCCATGTGATTGTATATCCAGTATAGGGATCTTTATGTCCAACACCTTTCTGGGTAAGCCCAGATACGCTTGTGTCTCCCTACCAGCCGCTCAGCTGGAGATAAATCTTGATGAACCTGCCGTTTCCTGTATGGAATGCTGGCATGGAAGCTGGTTGCTCTGGAGGCTGGTGAGTACCCCTGTTTGAGGTTTGGAGCTATTCCTTGAGTATTTGTGTGGCTTTTGCCTGCTTCTGTGGCAGAATCTGGGCTGGCCTCTGTTTTGCTTTTGTGCCAGGCTCCGCGCTGGCCTCTGTTCTGGGTCTCAGGCCTGTGCCCTGAGCCACTGATCTCTGCTTTGGGTCTGGAGCCTGTCCACTCACTGGGTTTTTGAGTGGCTCTTGCCCACTTCCACAGTGCCTCCTTGGCCTAGGTTCCTCGCCATGCCCCACAGCCTGAGTTTGTAGTGCCGTTCCTCACTGACTGGGTCCTGGCCATGCTGCACCACACTGCATGGGTTCCCCACTGGGTTCTGTGCAGTGCTGTGCCCCGTGGTCTGGGTTCTGCACCGAGCCCTGGGGCCTGTGTAGGTCTCTTTACCTGAGTGTCTGAGGGTCTCATGATAGACCCCCCACTAGTCCCTGGGTTCACCAGGTGTGACCCTGCAGGTTCAATCTTCTCAGGATGTTGCTCAGCTTGTTTATATTTCTGCGATGCTGTAGCTATGCCCCCCCCCCACTTCCCCAGCTCAAAATGTGTCCCTGCCGACTGCTGCCATCTTGGATCTCCTTGATCAAATGATTTTGGTCAGATGATGGCAGTTGTGGGCAAGAAACAAGTTGGTTGAAGGATGCGAGTGAGATTGCAACAGAATGGATCATTGGTGTACAGAGGAATGAAGTCTTCTACCCTCAGCTTGTGCCTTGTAAACAGATCTAGCTGGGCAGAGACTAGCTCACCCATGTATAGCTATTTGTTTAGGCATGGGGGGTGGCGAGAAGAGGAGCCTCCAGCTGCACAAGCAAAAATCAGGGACACTGTCTAGTGATTAGAAGAAAATAAACAGAATGCAGAGAGATTACTCAGTCCTCTTCAATAATACTTCTTTTATTATTGTTGATCAACCTAATAGAAAATATATACTATGGTAAATAGTAAAATTCCATACACCTCTTTCTTTACTTTTCTTTATTTATTTATGTTTATTTATTACTTCAGGTTACATCTCCATCACAGTTTCCTCTTTCCACCCCTCCCAGTCTGCCCTCCCACCCTCTACCCCTATCCCTTCCATCCCAATCTTCCGGAGTGGAGTGTCCCTACATATCAGTCCCCTGCCCCAGTTCAGCAGTCATATGAGGGCCAAGAGCCTCCTCATACATTGGGGTCTACAAGGCAGCCCCACTAGGGCAAAGTTTCTCACTGACAGATAACAAAGTCTATGTTCCTGTACCCTTTGGTGCATTGGTATAGTTATCCTGTACTCTATGGCTAAAATCTGAATATAAGTGAATAGATGCCATGTGAATCCTTCTGATTCTGGATGTTTCCTCATCCATGTTCATAGCAGCCTTATTTGTAATAGCTAGAAACTGGAAATAACCCAGATGTCCCTCAACCGAGGAATGGATAAAAAAACAAAAACAAAAACAAACAAAAAAAACCTGTGGTACATCTACACAATGGAATACTACTCACCCATCAGAAACAATGAAATCATGCAATTTTCAGCCAAAATGGATGGAACTAGAGAAGCTCATCCTGAGTGAGCTAACCCAGGCTCTTTCTTTACTTTTAATTAACACTTTATTAACTTTTCGAGAATTTCATACAATGTTTTTTCATCATATTCACCCCAACTTTTTCCCTTTACAGGTCCTCTCAGATACACTTTCATGTCCCTATAGCCTCTTATTTTTTAAATCTGTTTGTTTAATAACCCATTCATTGCAATTTGTGGTGTCTATATACTTCTGGGTGTGGAGCCATCCACTGGAATGTTGTTGACTATCATGAGACACACCTTTAAGAAAACTGCCTCTCCCTGTCATGGAAGCTCTTCTGGTGTGTTGGGGGGTCATGAACCCCTTTTTCCTTCATGCTAAACTGTTACTTGATCTGATGTTATACAATTCTTGTATAGAAAGCCCAGCTGATGTGAGCTCATGAGTGCAGTGGCCCTCTCTTGTCCCAAAGGCGACATTTGGCTCCAGTCACTCTGAACATCTAGTTCTTATAGTCTTTGAGCCCTGGGAAGGAGGGGTGATACAGATGCTCCATTTGTGGCTATGTACTACACAATAACTTATTCACTGTTCTTTAACTGGTTGTCAGTTTCTACATTAACCACCATCTACTACACAAAGAAATGTCTTTGATGAGGTCTGAGAGCTGCAGTGCAGGTGGAGAGATGCAAATTTAGAAGGCAGTTTGGTACATGTCCAAAGACAGTGCTCTTCCTTCGATCTCTTCACCTCCATAGGGTACCATGATAATTTCAATTTTTGTAAGAGATCCAAAACAGAGAAAACAGTAACAGACAGGAAAATAGCCACATTTGTTTAGCCAAATTTATTTTGTGATAAATAGTATTTTCAAAAAGATGCTTTTGAAATATTTATATAAATTTCATGTACTTAGGATGTAACAAAATCTAGTGCCTTTGTGATAGCGTGGTGGTACGTTAGTTTGGCTTTGCTAGAATAAGTCTGAGAAATGTTTGTTGGATGCCAATACATTCTCTTTTGTCAAAGAATGTTCCTTTAATTAGATGATTGCTGTAACTTTTTCACACTCTATCGCATTTCTCCCTCTTCTTCAGGTGTGTTGGACCTAGTTGTGATGAAATGCAGCAGTCAGTATCCTATCTAGAAGCCAGGAGAGGTGTACATATTAAAATCCATCACATCTTCCACAGGAATTGGCTAAATCTAAAAATAATTTTCATCCATGGTACTCCTTATGTTGGTATATCTCTTTTTCCTACAATTGAAACAGTGCTGAGCAATATAAGTCCCACAAAATAACACATTCTTTAGAGCATAGGTTTTGAGTAACACTTTGGATCAAGTTTTATTTGTAATTTTCATTCTGCCCATTACTGAATTTTAGTTTCATGGCTTCCCATGGCAAAAAGTAGAACCCTCATTCATTTTAAGAATTATACTTTATAAATAAATAAATAAAACTAAGAATTATGGACATTTGTAAAAATAAACTAGTTATGAAATGACTAATTATGACCATGTAACCAGAAATGTTGATGGTTTGAATTTTATGTTTTTTTTCTATTTATCTGTGATTATATAAAGCAAAACTCACTGTGCAGATCTATTAAAATACCTTTAAAGAATTGTTAAGATTATTTATAAAAGATATCATGTAAGTTAAAATCATTCCTGGAATTAGTTCAAAAACAGATGGAGACTTAGCAGAAGATATTTTAGACAAATAGTTTATTTTTCTCCCTCCCCTGCTTTACAACAACTATGTATTATCTTTTCCCTGCCCCTGACATTACCTGCAGCCCATGCTCAATGCTTAGTTCACTGTCATCCGTGAGGACAGGTTCATCTTCGTCCCACAAATGGCTCACCACTGTGGTCTGGATTTAGCGACGCGTCCTCCCATCTCTCAGGGGAACTCAGAGACTTGGAACCGCCAGACAGCCATTCCCATTTGCTCCACCCTGTCATTTCCTCTATAGCTTCCTCTGGCGGGGGTGTCTGTCTTGAGAAGGGGAATAGATCTTGCTAATTAGCTGCTTCTAATGAAGGTTGGCTTCTGTGTTGCTGTATTCCTGGCGATGAGCAATTTAGGGACTGATTGTTTTATGGAGCATTTCAGAGAACCACCCCAACTTGCAGAGCATCAAAGAGCTGTGGACTCTGACGGGAGATTGTCATTTGCCTACAGGTCCTATCTCCTGGACTCCACACTCCTTTGCTCTATACTTCCAGTTCTCTGTCTGAAGAAGACACTTCGCAATGCTAGGCAAGTGTCCTGGCTTAGGTCATATCTAGATAAGTCAAGGTGGCTTAGCTATAGATATCTTCTTATTTTTTCAAGAAGACCCTTGCATGATTGATGCGACGACCAGTGTGGAAATGTGGTTCACGGGCTGATGAGCATCTGTGTATTTGACCGGATTTCCTTCTCACCCCCAGAACTTAGACACATCATGGGAAAAACAGAAACTGATCAGCTCCAAACAAGTGCCCAAACTTTACGCTTCTTTTCCAGAGAATTGTATACAATAATCCTCCAGTCTGTTCCAAATAATTAGTACTTTCCACTCATTATACACAGCTCTGTGGTTGTTGGAAGTTTCTGGGCCCCAAATTCCCATTTGGTAGCGGTTATTTCAGAATTGTGAGATACCACCTCTTGCAAACATGATATCTTTGTAAGAATACAAATAATAAATAATTTAGTCAGTACTATCTAGGCAAAGGATCAGACGCTGGTGTGGTATGAAGCACTTAGGAATACGTAACTTCTATATGAACAACTGAGCAAACATTTGAGATTTAGTATAGTTATCTACCTGACTTAAAATGTGTGCTTATTCTAATTTTTAAAAAATATAATAGACTTTGTTTAAGTTACATGAAGTGCTAAAGAATTAAATGTAACCTATCTTACACAGAGGAAAAGAAGACAGTGATGGCTTATTCTATTTTACATTTTCTTATTTTAAAATTCTTCCTAGACAGTGATGTTGCAATGGTCCTTAATGTAGGACCATAAGAAACTGAGACACAATGATTATATACCTAGACACATCTTTAGATAATTAGCAGTAAAACAAAGCATAAAACATGACTTATATTTGTCAAAATTTACAGAACCCTTTAGAAAATGTGACTATTCCTATTTAAACTAGGAATTTATCAAAATTTATTTGATTATAATGTGGCTATAAATTGAACTTCTCATTGCCATCTGTTGGAATACCTGTACTTTTTAAATTAATCACTAGCACCTAAAATTCTTAGTGAGTTTTTAATGACCCAGTCATTTCCAAATTTTTAGAAAGCTTACTGCCGACAGCTTTCCAAATAAATCAAGTTTATTCAGTAACTATGAAAAACATTTTAAAAATTAAATGTAAGTTGTTATTTCTTGTAATTAACCTTCATTGGAGTGCACATTAATACGTGGACATAGTCATAGTTATGCATATTGTCATTATATTACATATAAAATATTTAACATTGTATCACACTTGTTATAGTGTATGATCTTTCATATGCTATTACTTATTCCCTGAGGATAAACTTCCTAATAAACATAATGTTTTACTCTATAGCTATAGTACTATTTATTTGGTAATTATACATTTGAAAAATTCTGAAATTAAACTGGTGTTTTCTAAATATAATTAGCCTACAATAATAAGACTGTTAGGTGAATTTGATAAATAACTTACCCCATTAGTTTCACTGATAGGATTTACCTTATGTCTGTGTATACGTTATAGATCATGTTAAACAGTCCTGTTTATTATATAGTTTGGATACTTAAATCTGAATCAATGGGATAAATGCCAAAAACTTTTTCAAGAATTGCTTGAAAGTAGCATTTCAAATCCATTTACTTATATATTCTGTTAAATGTTTTGACCAGGCTTTTAAAAAATTAGTTGTATTCATTCTTTTGTTGACTTGGGAACTTTGTATGTGAGTTTTTTTTTATTATCATGTGTATGATAAATATTTTAGCTCATATTTTTATTAGCTATTCATGTTATTTAATTAAAGAAGGTAGGATGTGATTTTAATATCATTATTTTCTATAATATATTCTTGATTTTTTGAAAGTTTATTCCACATTGTGATATACAATGGAATGTTTATATCTTTTGTTTTTGACAAAGGTACACCGAAGCACAAAATATTCCTGTCACCTCAGGACATTCCCTTTTACCATGTTCTAGCTATTCATCACTCAGAAGCAAGTGGAGCTCTGGTTTCTAGCACTTGGGATATTTTTGCCTATAATAGTAGGCTCTTGTGAATTGGCAGAAGCCTGCTCCAGCAGAGTGCTAATTTCCTCCATCTGTGGCTTTCTTTTTTTTTATTTTCTTCACCTAAAAAATTGTGGTGATTTTGGCATTCATAAATTTGATTTTAATTCTAACTGATTTCTTTTTATAGTTCATGCTTTTAGAATTATATGTAAGAAAGAGTTGTCTTTCACTGCAACCATCTTAAATGAATGCTTGAGTATGTGACAGACTAGAGACTATGATTCTGTTGTATGACAAAGCTTTTCCTGGGGAGATGCAACACAGAGGTCTACTCATCCCAGATAGAGATCCCAGGACAGACCAAAGTATGGTTACTACCAAAGTTCAACTTGGTGAACCAATGAGTTCTATCATGGCTACTTACAGAAGTGTGGGTGAAAGAGTACTTACAGGAGCAGAAATCACTCAGAGAGCTGTATCACCAAAGTCCACCCAGCACGGGTGACAGCTCACAAACTCAGGGAACCTGAAGCACGCTGCACAGGAGAGCGTGCATGCAGCTCAACAGCTTGTAGAGTGTCTTTCCAATGACTAAGTTGGTTTAAACCTCTTCCAGGCAACTGGTCTGGTCTGGGAGTCTTTCTTGCAGGTTGGTTTCACTCTCTGAGGGGGACTCCCAGCTTTCATTATTTACTCTGGCATGGACGGTCCTAGAGAGACTGATCAGTCTCAGAGACATCCTGAAACTATTTTGTTGTTTACCTTCCTGTTTAAGGAGCTTCCCTGAAAGATGGAATGTGTCAATCTCAGAGGTAGCCATTTATTGCACAATAGATTCATATGATTTCCTACATATGTATGCCACAATTCTAGAAATATTTTAAAAAATTCCTTAACCTTATCTGGCTATCTGAAATAATGCTTGTGAGCTGGAGACTAGGACATTTGAAGAATTCAAAGCTAGAAAAGTTCACTTGTCATGCTCTCATTCTCTTAGCAACAGTGTTGGAGGTCTTGGAATAGGTTTGTGTGAGAGAGAAACAGACACATTCACACACACACACACACACACACACACACACACACACACATGAGAGAGAGAGAGAGAGAGAGAGACAAACAGAGAGAGAGAGAGAGACAGAAGACAAGGACAGAGAGTAGACAGGTGTATTTGCTTAATGTTCCTTATTAGTTATGGGGAACTCTGAGTCAATGTGAAAGCAGCTGACAGTATGAGATAAAGATGATCACAGTAAAGAATTTACCTAACAATCACTGTTATCTCAAACCCACATTATCTTTCAACTTTAAAATTATTTGCATAAACATCTATTCTTAGCTTGCCTAGAAGTAAACATAATCAAATTGTATGAAAAGTCAGGACAATAATAGAGGAGGAATATCAATTTTGAAGGCAAAAAAGCAGTCAAAACCAAGTAATCTGATGTTCCTTGATTAGAGAGTAGTGTGAGATCACCACAAACTACATTAAAGCAATTTTTAATTTATTTTTTATTTCTTCAAGTTACATCTCAGTCACAATTCCCTCCCTACTCCCCTCTCCAGTCCCACCCTCCCACCTTCTTCCCCCTCAATCCCTCCATCCTCAATTTCCCCATTCTCTTCTTTTTTTTTTTTTTAAATTTAAGGTATATCTTTCTGGCCAACAGCTCCCCCTTTCATTCCAACAAATGGTTCTTTCTCTTATAACAATAAATACAATATAAAACAACAGAAATAAATAGGCCATAATTATGAGAGTTATATGGCTTAGCATACAATCCCAATGTCCAGTCCATATGTATTTGGCACCTGATTTTAACATTCTACTATCTAACCATCTCCATGAGTTTAAAGTTCTATATCTAATTCAGCTTTCATACTAACTAGCATCACAATTTTAAAAACATCTTCTTAGATCCAGAACACCCTCTTGATTCTTAAACAACTCAAAATTTAACCATAAGACTCTAGCTATCTATTCTTCAACCACCTCAGAGACCTGAGAGGGATAAATATATCTGATTATATAGTTAAGATTATATTTGGCTACATTGGTATTGATCTTTGTGTATTGATCCAAAATTAAGGGTAACGCTTTTTAAAGATATTGTACCTCGTAATGCTCAAAAATGAAATGTGAAGTTTCGGCCTTTTGTTACCAACTGTCATAAACTTGAGATAGTCATAGACTTAGGATAATTAAGAAATGCAAACTAATAGTCATTCAAGCTTGTCATTTTGTTAGGTACTATGATAGTCTATCACAGTAATTTTCTAAGCTAATCAGAAATCAAGTTGTTAAGGGCAAGCAACATTTGCTTATCTAAATATAAGAGATAGATAGGGAGTCTTCAAAAATCTCAAGAGATCTGCAGAATATGACATTCATAGATGTTTTCTTAACAAGATTTTTTTGATGTCGAGACATGTCAGCTCCTGACAGCACCCCCTATTCTACTCCAAGTAGAAGATGAGCATCGAAGAATTACCAGTGGGAGATGGTTGAATTAGTGGCAAGCCTATCTCTTGGCAAGAAAAACCCCTTGCTTCAACTGTAGACAGAATGCTGTCCAAAAAGGACAAAACTTGGAAGCAGGTAAGTCAACAGCCTAGCTCTGACAAGGCAGGGTAGGTAAGTCCTTCATAATCCCTGCTCTACAATCAATGTCTATCAGAGAAACGGGGCCAAACGGGTGAAGATTGATGCTGTGATGTATGGAGAGAAAATGGGAACTGTCCAGGCAGCCACTGGTATGTCATTTCTTAGTTTTGGAAGCTGCTGGCCCTACACTTCCTGTGTAATCAGATACATTAAAGCAATTTTTAATGGAGTCTGAAACCCTATAGACCTTATTTCTTAGGGGAAAATTTCAATGTAAATATTCAGTTGGCAATAAAGCACACTTATATTTAAAAGAATAATATTTATTATTATTATATATTATCAAAATAATTTAAAGAAAAAAGCACTAAATCTGTATTGGGAAATTTCTCATAAATGTCTTATTTCAATATATAAAAAAATTAATGACTTCATATTGGCCAAAGGGGACAATGAAAACTTCCAAATATCAGAAGCTGTTAAGGCTGTTAGTTACTTTCCACCAACTGATGATAAGGTCTTATTGCTGAAAAGAACAGTTAACATATTTCATTGAACACAGAGAACTTGAGCAGCTGCCTAACTAGAAGCTGCACCCCCACTGACTAGTATTCATGGTACTGGAAGGCACTCTGCAGGCTCCCAGAGGAAAAACAATCCTTAACTCAGCTACAAACCCTGTGACACACAACAGTGACCTGCCTGCAAGATATACTGGTGCAATGGTGATACAAATGTTACGAGAGTGACTAATCCCTTAGTGGTTGGATTTAAGGCCCACTTCATGAAATGAATATCTGACACTGCTAAAGTGGCCAAGAACCTGAGAGTAGATAGGCCATGGCCCGAGGGGGAACCAAATGCTATCGTTATGCTAAAGTAACTATCAATAACAACTATCAATGACACCTCGTGACATTCTTCTGTACCTCATTCATCTCTCATCAGAGAATTTTATTCTTTCAGTAGTAACAGTTGGACTCAAAAGTAAAAAAAAATGTGCAGGGATTGAGAGACTTTTGAGCACTTGTCCCTAATTGGGAATTCTTCATCAAAGTCATTTCCCTAAGGTTCAGAGATCCATGTAAAAAAGGATGTAGAAAGATTGTAAGAGTTAAAGGTGATGGATGACTCAGAAATAAAGATAAAACAAAACAAACTACAATAAAACAGTGCCTTTCAGGCATAACAGGACTGATGGACATATGAACACTATGGGAACATGCAAATAGCCTTCATACGTTTAAGCTAGATGGGGTCTCACCAGTGAGAAGAGGAAGTGTACCTGAGGTCTCACACTTAATCAAGAAGATATCTGCAATTGACACCCACTAACAAAGAAAAATTTAGTTTTCTCCAATGGAGTCTAGCCAGATATATTAACAACACTTTAGGATAGGTCCCATGTCCAGGAAGAGATGACCAACATAAAATGGTCTTAACTGTATGTTTATAGATCTTCTGTATTGTTTTCCTTTGTCTTATTTGTTGTTTGCTTGTATGCTTTGGTTTTCATTTATGTGGACTCTCTCTCTCTCTCTCTCTGTGTTTCTTGTTTTTGTTGCTTTTTAAAGAGAGAAAGAACATAAAGTTGAATGGATAGAAAGGTGAGAAAAATCTAGAAGGAATTGATCAAAATCTATTGCATGGGAAAACCTTTATAATAAAAAAAATGTCCAAAAATTAATGACTTCAAACATGAAATAACAAGTTAATGATTCCATTTATTTTTAAAAGTTTTTATGTTTGAAAAGTTTGAGGGCATATGGACGTAATATTAAGATTATATTGGGCTACATAGGCATTGATCTTGGTATATTGATACATAATTAAGAGTATATTTAACCACAATTGAATAGATCTTTGTATATTGATACAAATTTAAAGGTAATGCTTCCCAATGGTATCATACCTAGAGATACTTAAAAATAAAATGTGAAGCTCTGACCTCTTGATACCAACCGTCTAAAACGGTCTAGGATAGTTAAAACAAACTCCTAGTCATGCAAACATGTCTCTTTGTTGGCTACTATGACAGTCTATCACAGATATTCTCTAAACTACCCAGTAATCAAGTTGCTAAGAGACAAGCAACATTTGCTTATCTAAATACAAGAGATGGATAGGGCATCTTCAAAAACCCCTTGAGATCTGCAGAATATGGCATTCAAAGATGTTATCTTAAATCAAGATTTTTTTTTATATCAAGACATATCAGCGCCTGACGGCAACCCTATTCTACTCCAAGTAGAGGATAAGCATCGAAGAACCTCCACTGTAAGATGGTTGAATTGGTGGCAAGCCTTTCTCTTGGCATGAAAAAACCCCTTGCACCAACTGCAGACAGACTGCTGTCCAAAAAGGACAAAACTTGGTAGCGGGGAAGTCGACAGCCTAACTCTGCCAAGACAGGGTAGGAAAAACCCCTTGCTTCAACTGTAGACAGACTGCTGTCCAAAAAGGACAAAACTTGGAAGCAGGTAAGTCGACAGCCTAGCTCTGCCAAGACAGGGTAGGCGAGTCCTTCATAACCCCTGCTCTACAATCAATGTCTGTCAGAGAAATGGGGCCAAATGACTGAAGATTGATGCTGTAATGTATGGAGAGAAAATGGGAGCTGTCCAGGCAGCCACTGGTATGTCATTTCTTAGTTTGGGAAGCTGCAGCCCTGCACTTCCTATATAATCAGATATATTTGTCCCTCTCAGGTCTCTGAGGTGGTTGAAGAATAGATAGCTAGAGTCTCATAGTTAAATTTTGAGTTGTTTGGGAATCAAGAGGGTGTTCTAAGAAGATGCTTTTTAAATTGTGATGAAAGTTGAGTTGGATATAGAATTTTAAACTCATGGAGATAGATCGACAGTAGAATGTTGAAGTCAGGTGCCAAATACATATAGACTGGACATTGGGATTGTATGCCAAGCCATATAACTCTCATAATTTTGGCCTAATTACCTCTGTTGTTTTGTATTGTATTTATTATTATAAGAGTAAGAGCCATTTGTTGGACTGAAAGGGGGATCTGTTGGGGGGAAAAGATATATCTTAAACTTAAAAAAAAAGGAAGGGGATGGGTGGGTTGAGGCGGAAGAGGGTGGGAGGGTGGGACTGGAGGCGGGGTAGGGAGGGGATTTCAATTGAGATGTAACTTGAAGAAATAAAAAATAAAGTAAAAAAAAAAAAAAAGAAAAGTTTGAGGCAGTAATTGGGAGCAAATCAAAGAATACTTTTAAATACATAAATTGTAAAGATTTTAATTATCTAACTAAAACAATAAATACCTTCATTATAATTTTGAAGTAAAATAATGTTTATGAGATAGATATTTCCTGCAAGACAACCATCAAACCCACAAGAGAGGATACATGTTGGCTAGAAACACATCTTAGTTTTGACCATATATTTTTATAGCATTCTAGTATTATCTCAGGGAATCTCTCAAATCAAGTTACCATTTATATAGAAGAGAGTTACTTACTCAATAGGGAGCAAGAAAACTGGGGACTACATGTGAATTGAATGCTTTCTAGAATTATTAATGATTATATAGTCATAGTGGAGTCTGAAAACTTATTTTGTTGAGTCACATTTTTACTGTATTCCTGTAGTATGACTATCAAATTTAAAATATTTTTGCTGTTCCAAATCACAAGAAGAATGAAAGACAAAGGGATGCAGACTCTCAGCACCTTGAACAATAGCTGTGCTGGAGGTCTTCATAGTCAAGAGAAAGATAATTCACGAGGAAGGAAAATACTCCCTACCCAATGAATTTTATTTTTATTGCTAAATACTGAAGTGTCTCAGTAAGGATGTATGCATGTGTGCCTCCCTGGATGTGTGACAAAATAATATTTTCTCATAGGAGAATGTTAGAGTTGGCTTCAGTTATAAACTTAACACAACTCGGCCATTTGAGAAGAAAGAATATCAACTGAAGCATGGCCTAGATGACATTGGCCTTTTGCTACATTTGTGGAATACTTTGATGAGAAAATTATGTAACTACATAATTTCCCTTTCCTTTCCTCCCTACAAATCCTTCCATATTCCTTCAGGGCCTCTTTTTCATTAATTATTGTTATATAAATATATATGTGCGTATATATGTTAAAATTATGGTTATGGTATGTATATGATAAAGTTATGATTACGTTGTATAGATACATTTTAATTCTATTTTTAACTAAAATAAGGTGTTTTATAGTATGTGTCCTTCCTTAAAGCCCCAAGTTCCCAGAAATAAGACTCTGAGACTCAAAATATATTAACAAATACCTTGGCCATAATCTTTGGCTCCTTCCCTGTTCCATCCATACAATACACAAGACATTCTCTTTAAAATAATGGAGTATACTATCTAATAGTTCTTTCCTTCAAGACCACCATAAAACCTAAGGGAGAGGATTTATGCAACTGAAAACACACCTTAGCTTGACTATACATTTTGTAGCTCACTGTTATTTATCTAAGGGAAACTCTCAAATCAAACACACACACACACACACTCTCACTCACTCTGTATAACATTTCTTGTATGTATGTTTTCAAGGCTGAACATTCGATATTGAATAACTAATTGGGGTGCTCTTCCCTGAGAAGACTATTTCTCTCACTTTCAGTATTCCTTACTTGCTTGTATTCTTTGTGTAGGTTTGAGACATTGTGGTCTTTGTGCCTTGCATGTTGACACATCTATTGTCTATTTCAGTTTGTGTTTAGCCAGTTTATTGGACAGTGTTTTGTTACAGTAATAGAGAAGCAAACTAGAAAAAAATCAGACATATTTTGCCATTTTAATGAACTAATAACCATTTTCTCCAGATCAATAATTATGTATAGGTTTGTGAAATGCATATTTAAAATTACTTCTACCTATTCCATGTTTAAGATTATCAAAAATTCTTCTCAAAGAAGTCTAAAGCTTTAGGGCACTAAAATTTCAAGTCTGTTATAATGTTTAAAATGAATTATTTTTGCTTTATTTTTCACTTTTGTTTCTTTTAAAAAGGAAAACTTGTATTTTGTTATAACACTTGCATATGATTCAATACTTGCATATCATGGAGTCCATATTGAAAATTTTCTTACAGATTCCAGACAAATCCAGAGAATCCTCAAATTACAACAGAATTGTAGTACACTGAAGAATTGCATTATCTATTTAGATGGAAACCATATGCAATTCCAGTTATTTGAAGTTAAGGCATATAGTTTACACTGGATATGCATAGTCTTTCTACCCAATTTCCTATGCCCTTCACTCTTTATTAACCAGTTTTACATCTTAAACATTGAATGAGTAGTGTTTATTACACAGCACAGTTATAGATGACTTGTACTGACCACAGCTCCTAGAACACAATTAGAGAAATGGAAATTGGAGTGAGTGTGGGAGTGGAGTAAGAATATAAAAAAAATTACAAAAGAGCTGCTGGAATTCTTTGGTGAATTTGTAAAAATCTATCAAAAAGAGGCAGCATCTGACATAAATATATAGATCCATTTGTATATGTTTTTGATAATTCAGCAAGAAATTATTTGGTTTCTCGTTTTAGCAACAAAGAGAACATAGTCTTTTAATGGACTTGAGAAAATGATGCTTGTTAACAACATTGCTCTCTGTAGCAATAAGATTATAATCACCCAGGGCTCTCATGACATGCGTTTACCTATGCTATTAATTTATATTTTACTATTTACTTCCCAAATTCTTTTTTAAAAATAAGACCAAGTTTCATTTTTACTACTAATTGAGCATCACAGAAAGTTTCTACTTTAATGATACTAGATTTGTTGCTTGTAATGATAATTTTGAAGTTAGACAAAATGGGTTGATAATCAATTAAATATTATTACAAATATAACATAAAACATCACACTGAACAGTATATTGTAGATGAAATGTTTCATTAGCATTTCTAATTGAGATTATCAAACTCAAATAATCATAAAATAACAGACATACCTGTGAATTTAAACAACACTGAAGCAGGTAAACACATAAGTAACATTCTTGCCAATAGAAATATTAGCCAAATACTTTAAGGATTTAATATCTAGATAAGCCAAATGTGTTGATATAAATTATAATCTATATTGAACATCCAGGAAGAAGATAAACGAATGTTATTCATTCAAAAGCCATAAGGCTAAAACATAACTACATACTTTTTAGACATATGGCTTTGTCACTTATAACATGAGAGGAACCTGTGTTGAACCTTAGAACTTTCTCTAGTTGCTATCTCACTACTGAAAATTTCTTAATAACCTGTTGGTAAGTTTGCTTTTTTAAAAAAATATTTCTATTAACTCTTAGAGAATCCCATATATTGTATTTTGATTCTATTCACTCCCCTCCTCTAACTCTTCCCAAGTCCAACTTGCTTCCATAAATACTAAACGTTATGTCCTCATTTAGTTTTTAGCCCATCCTTTATAACTTGTTCTGCTCACACACTCTAAGATGTACAGCTTTCACAGCAGTTTGTTCATGACCAGGGGCCACACCCTTGTCAAAAACAAACTCTCCTGAAGCATGAATGTTCTGAAGCGTCTCTGAGTTCCTTTCCAGTGTCAGCCCAGCTGATGTAATAGAAAAGTGGATATACACTCACCGTTCTGTTCCCGCTGCACCCCTGCGGCCAGCAGGTCAGGCTCCCCGAGACTGATGTCACTGATCCTTGTCCCCAGGCACTCCATGCAAAGGTGCTTGCACCATTCCTCAGCCTCCAGCTCTGGAAAGGAGCACACGTGTCAGGGGAGGGGCGTGTAGTAGGTGAATGCTGGTAAGGACTGAACAAAGAAAGTTATACTGAGGAAGTAGGGACATTTTTCACAATTATTTTTTTGTGGAAATAAAAAATGATTTTCCACTTATTTTTGTAATTTTTATTTGGTGTGTGTGTGTGTGTGCCCAAAGAAGTCAGATGGGGGCATCAGATCCCCTGGAATTATAGGCATTTGTGATCTGCCTAATGTCCATGCTAAGAACTAAACTAAGGCCCTTTGAAAATGCAGCATGTGCTTTTAACCGCTGAGCCATCTCTCTAGACTCTATTTGACAATATATTTCAAGGTTGTTTTATGCATTGACCATAATACTACTCATTATAGAATATTTTAGAATTAGTTAAGCTTTTGATGGAAATTTCTTAGAAAAGCAATTTAAATATAAAATGAAACTGCACATGTGAACAATTGAAAGAAACACACTGAGCATGTGACTGTTTTTCCTGATTCTGCTTCTGAAGCATGTGACCTGAAGATCAGATTCCCAACTCAGTGGGAATTGCAATGAATCATGAATCTGTCCTAGAATGGGCTTATATGTTTGAACACCTAGTTTCTAGGTGGTGGCACTGTATGGGGGGGATTGTGCAACCTTTGGGGGTAGAATGACCCTTTCACAGGGCTAAGTCCATCTGCATATCAGATAGCTACACTACAATCCATAACAGTAGGAAAATTACAGTTATGAAGTAGCAATGAAATAATTTTATGGTTAGGGATCACATAACATGAGGAGCTGTAGTAAGGGGGTCACAGCATTAGAAGGTTAAGAAACACTGCTTTAAAATGTGAGAAATTGCTAAAAAAAAAAAAAAAAAGGTAGATTGCCTGGAGGCAGGGCTTGAGAATTTTAGCTGGTCTTGCTTCCAACCAGCCAGAGCCCTCTGATATTCAGTTGGTGTCTTAAAACAAACAACTACCCAGCATCCTCACCACTGAGGACCAAGATCACTCCCATGACCTTGCAGTTGTGATAGACTGATTGGTATCTGTTGGAGGAAGGTCTAATACGTTGCTTCTTTTTTTTTTTTTCATATGCTGATGGCTTTCTACTGTTCACCAGTTGTCCATTACTTTTTTTCCTTTATTTTTTATTTCTTCAAGTTACATCTCAATCGCAGTCCCCTCCCTATTCCCCCTCCAGTCTCACCCTCTCAACCTCAACCCCCCCATCCTCTTCCCTTTTTTTTTTCTTTTAAATTTAAGGTATATCTTATCTCCCCCTACAGTTTCCCCTTTCAGTCCAACAAATGGCTCTTTCTCTTGTAATAATAAATACAATACAGCCGGGCGGTGGTGGCGCACGCCTTTAATCCCAGCACTTGGGAGGTAGAGGCAGGTGGATCTTTGTGAGTTCGAGGCCAGCCTGGTCTACAAAGCGAGTCCAGGACAGCCAGAGATATTAAGAGAAACCCTGTCTCGAAAAAACAAAAAAAAATAAAAAATAAAAATAAAAATAAATAAATACAATACAAAACAACAGAGGTAATTAGGCCACAGTTATGAGGGTTATATGGCTTAGTGTACATTCCCAATGTCCAGTCCATATGTATTTGGTACCTGACTTTAACATTCCACTATCTAACCATCTCCATGAGTTTAAAGTTCTATATCTGACTTAATATTCATACTAACTTGCAACACAATTTTAAAAGTATCTTCTTAGATCTATAACACTCTCTTGACTCCTAAACAACTCAAAATTTAATTATGAGACAGGCTGATTTCAATGCTGAGATCTGGTTACCGCCCCTAATGAGGCATTCTCTTGATTGGTTAATAAAAGTCACTGATGAACAATTAGCTGGGCAGAAAGAGTATATAGGAAGGTAGAATTTCCTGAGACAGAAGTAGGAACACTGGGTTTTACACAGAGGAATCGCTCTTTCCACCAGGAGACATGAAAACAGACAGATGTGTTTGAGAGCTCTGGAAGGTAACAACAGGGTACATGGTGCTTTGGGATTAGGTGGTCTGGGTTAATTTAGACTAGCTAGTTGAGAGTCTGTCCAACTAAGGGCTAAGTGTTGAAACATTAAAAAGTCTTGGTTTATTTAATTATTGGGGAAAGGGCTGCCACGACCTATAGGCTGCCAGTCAAAGCAATCCAGGCCCATTGGCCTACTGTCAAACCCAAGCTACTGTTCTCTCAGGCTGCTAGCAATTCTATTGGTCTAATATAATAGTTTATAATTATTAATAAGCATCTGGTAGCTACCTGGCAAGCTTCGCCACCAGACCACACCACCAGGTCATCCCTCCAGGCACACAGATTTCTAAGGCAAGCAAAGCCTGCCAATCTCATGCCAGGCTACTGGCTGCTCTACTGGCCTAATATAATAGCTTATAGTTATTAATTAAGATATTAATTAATATCATTTAGGTTGCAGATGGTGAAGGTCATCCTTGATCCAGGGCTTTTTCCTCAGGACAGTCAGGCTACCAGTTATAGCAGGCCAGGCCTTCCAGCTTCCCACCAGCCCGCTAACTGGTCTCCTAGCCTAATCTTATAGTTTATACTTATTAATAGATACAATTGAAAATTAAATTGCAGCTTCAGATATCTTCTGAACCATAGGTCAAAATAAATCAGTCCTCTCTTTTAGTCAGGTTCTCTGTCACAGTAATGACAAAAGCGACTACTACCCACCTACAAAATGCCTTTCCAATCACTTGGCCACTGATTAGATAATTGTTCTTGTTTGGATTCTCCCTTGACTTCTTGGTATTCACAAGACACTCTTCTTTTATGGCTAGAATTTACAGAGTATCTCCCACAAATCCAGAATCCTATATTACAAAAGGCTTTCATTTGAAGAACTACTGATGTTCAATATTATGACAGAAAAGGAGTCAAGTAGCCAAGCTAATTTGTAAATTTTAGAAAAGAAAAGGTTTAATATTCAGGGACAATCTCCAATATCACAATAAGAAAACTAGACCAAAAATTTTGCATTGGCACCTGCCCAGAGAAGTTCCTGACGTTTCCATGCAGCATAAATCTGTACTGGAACTATGTAATATAGATTTCCTTCAAATCACTTTCTCTTTGTATATGACACTTCAACCTTTGCCTTGACATTTTAAGCTCCCCATAAAAAGTTATCAGTGACAGGTTTTCCTGACTGCAGGGATTTACATATCAACTTCTTTCTTCCATGGTTAATGCCAGCAAAGTCATGTGATACTTTCCTCCTGAGTCTGGACACATTGTTCTAACATCAAAAATAGACTCGGTCACCATGATGTGAAGACAGATTTGCTGTTTCTGTTTAGTTTCATGTCAATCACATTTACTAAAACGTAAAGCAGAAAGCTCTTGTATCTTACCACATAATAAAAAACAATGGCCCCGACATTCTAATCATGAGAGGCATTTTTTCTACATCTGCTGCTGCTGAGACATTTTAGCATTTATGACTTTATTTTGTATCTGTCTCATTAGAGTCAGAGTCTTGCTCTTCATGTGAGTTTGCTAGTCATTTAAGGAGTATTCAACTATTCATCAGAAACTGGTAATCTCTTTTCTTCATGGTTGAAGACACCAAGATAACAGTAACCAAAGTCTCAAAACTTGTAAGGATGTTTGCAACATCCTTTTCCTGACCTCTGGAATGGGCTGAAGATCTTCAAGTCATCACCTGAAACACGTGGTTACCCTGGACTCCAAAAACAAGGAAGTTTGTATGCAGATCACTTCCTTATGAAACTGCTCTTCCTGAGTAGGAACAACTAGCCCATAATGGAAATAACTCCCCCTAATGGGAACAGTGGCTGCTCTACTATGCAACAGTAATCATCTCAGGATGGAAACTGGCTTGTCTCTTCAAGCAATGATTCTCAGAATCCCCTTGTGGAACTGAAAAAAAAAAAAAAAGTTCAACCAGAGCATAGTTGACCAAGCCAGAACTTATGCATGGCCCTGCTTCAGTTCTTCTTCTGTTTAATCCAAAGTTCATGCTAGTTCCCCACAAACAGAGATAAAGATCATTGTCCTGTCTTCCTGTATGATCACAAAGAGCATTAAATTCCTTTCCTGTCTTCAACATTGCCGTTTTGCTTTGCTTTCTGGGAGACAGTTACAGAATATGATTTTTAGGACATCCTTCTCCCAAGAATTGAGCCTCTGGTTTGGGGCTCTGGGAACCCACTCAAGTGATGTGAATTGTAATACAAGTCAAAACTCTCCTCTTCCCAGCAAGTGCCCTTCCTGCCTCTCAAGTCTTTGAACACATGTGACCACTGAATTTAAAGGTTTTCTTGCATAGGCATGAATGGGAGGTTATTCCCTAGAAGATTGGTAACTTGGGGTTAAATCACTGACAAAAGCAACATCCCTTCCTCTAGCCAACATTAACTGTCCATTTCAAATAATGCAACTAAGCCTTTTAATTTGTTCTTTCTTAAGTAAGCTCTATATGTTGAAATATTTTTATATATATGAATTTAATTTGTTCTTTTTATTTAATTAGTGTTTTTATGTGAACTCTGCTTCATAAGAACTCATGAGTTTTTGAGAGCTACCAAAGTACTTTACAACTAGGTTATGTTCTGTTCTCTCTTGTGTGTGGGTACACATGCCATTTCTTTTCCACTTTTATGAAGCTGAGGTTCATTACAAATGAAATTGCTATACACTTATTGCCTTTTGCCATTTGTTTTACATATCAAACTTCTTAGTCTACACAGAATGTGCAAATAATTCAATTCCTTTGTGGATGAAAAGACATTAAATGTCTCACAAAGTTTTCTATATTTTTCACTTCATTAAAGGAGTGTGTTTTCATTAAACACCTTTAACCCATTAACGTTTGGCTGGGCTTAAGCTCTGAATTCTATACTAGAAATTAAAATATTTCATCATAAATAAGACTAAATTTAAGAAATTTTGATTAAGGAAAATCAAAAGATATATGGAAATAGAAACTAAATGGAGAAAAATAATAGATGTGAAAAATGGGTTTGTGGAAAATGTTGCAGAAAACAAAAACTGTAGGCTAATATGTTGGTTCATATCTGGGAAGCTTTTTCTTCTATTTCCTCCTTACAGAGCTCTAAGGCACTGAGACTGCATCCCTTTAAATAAAGAAAGAGGTCTTTGCATTAATGCCCTAATAAAAGCTTTTTGAGTAAATGATTACATTCAAGCTTTATTGCTTTTATTAAATCTGAGCTTATCATAATGTCATTAAAGATAAATGAACCAAAAGATGATATACTTGAAAAAAAAAGAATTCCATCAAATGTATAGAAATAGCTACATCAGATAAAACTCCTATCACAGAGTTAAAAAGCATGGTATTGGTCACATGCTACTTTATCATACAATCAAGCCAAGACTAATTTTATGCAGCAATCCTAAATCATTGTAGCCAGAACTCACTGCATTTAGTTTTTGGAAAAGTCTCAGGAAAGCACAGGTGAAATATTGCTGTGTCCTTCACTTGCCATGATTTTAATTGTATTGTGTTTTTAGAGATTTCTATGATTGGGTGATCAAGATTATCTTCATATTTATTGAACACACATTGCTATAAACTGAAGAAAAAATATTTCTCCATAGACTATTACTTGGAGAATATAGATCTTTTCTTCGTTTTCGTGTAAATTGTATAACACAGTATACATTTTGGTGAAACTCCCACTCTGCTTGTCCGGAACACTTTTTTTTTTTTTTTTAAATTTTACATTCCAATGGTAGCCCCTCCTTCCCCTCCTCTGTGTCCCACTCTCTGGCCCTCTTCTCCCCCCTCTCTTCCTCTTCTCCTCAGAAAAAGGGAGCTCTCTCCCTCCCCAACCAGTACTGTTCCACCCTAGTATACTGAGTCACATCAGGTCTGAGTGCTTCCTCTTCCACAGAAGCTGGGCACCTCGGCCCTGTTGCAGGGGAGTGGTCAAAAAGCAGGCATGTAGTCACTGCCGGAGACAGCCCCACTCCACTTGTACGTGATAACTAACCTGTCCATCAGTTGCCTATGTGTAGGGGTCTAGATCCTGTTCATGTATGCCCTTTGGTGGTTCAGTCTCTGTGAGCCCACATGGACCTAGTTTAGCTGTCTCTATGGGTATTTTTGGGCAGCGGTTGTCTCCTCTGAGTCTTTCTTTCCTCCCCCCTGTTCTTCTACAAGGTACCCCGTGTTCTGTCTCATGTTTGGCAGTGAGTCTCAGCTTCTGTTTGGATCCTCTGCTGCATGGAGGTTCTCAGAGGACAGTTAGGCTATGCACCTGTCTCCTGCACACACTCTCCCCATGGTTAATCCCCTATTCCTTTCCCTCCTCTTTCTCTCTCCTACCCAGTTCCCTCTCTTCGTCTGCTTCTGATTCTTTCCCTCACACTTAAAACACAAACAATACGTTGGTAAGACACCAAATGACTGCATCTTTGTTTAACATATACAAAGTAGCACTTTACTATAGTTTCAGGTTTAAAGAATTTACCTGCTCAGAGAGGGGGAACAAATAGTTTTCTTTCTGAAGAGGGAATACCTTTATTTTCTCCCTGTAGAATGCCCTTCCTTTGATATTTTTCTTAAAATTGACTCACACTTGACTTTTATTTAAAATTTGATTCAAATACAACCTTCAGTCAACTCCTCATGCCCAATCTGGATGTGACATTATCTCTCTGCACCCAAATGCCATTGACATACTTTCTGTCTTTCTCAACCACGATAGTTTAAGATATAGATTTGCAGAGAATTCACTAGATTTACTCTATTTAAAATATATAGCAAGGGGGATGAAAGATGGTGGCGGCCGGTGCGGATGTATTTTGATTTCGGGGTCAACAGTCACAAGGCGGCAAGTGTTGCAGGATGCTGTACAAAGGGCACGACCCCTTCTAAATCTCACCCAGCTACACAGGGACCACAGAAGATGCCTGGGGAGGATGCCTCTTCCAACTCTCGGACACGCTAGGAAGCCTCTGAACCTGGGAATTGGGATAACCCATGCCCCCAAAAGGAGAAATACCCGGTAAGTTCCAACCTAATACCCAGCCAACAGATTCAGAAATCACGCAGAAATAATCCCCACCGTGCTGGGCACTCCCAGGTCTCACACAGACTATCAAATTATCTGGGAAAGGTTGCGACCCTTGGAAGTGAAGTAGCTCCACTGCAAAGCGCCTTCAGATCCCAGTCTGTGATGTCACAGGCCAGCTTCCAAGCCTCGGGAGTGTCAAGGCTATTGGAGCTGAACTGCAGATTTACCCCCTAAGGAACCAACCCCAGGCAAACTGTGAGATATTTGAAACTGTCCTATATCGAACTTTTGTACTAGTAAGGGCCCTTCCTGCAGGGAATCAGAGCTTACTTGTGCACAGCTCCGCCACCTGAATTAATTAGGTCCCCACCTGGGAGGCAGGACTGAATGACTCTCCTTACAGGGGTGGAGTAAGGCAACTCCTACACCACAGTGCCCCCTTTGGTCCCAAGTCCAGAAGACAGCAAAAAACAAACAAACAAAAAAACAAATTCCTCATGGCCAGAGGCCAGAGACAAAACAAACAAACAAACAAACAAACAAAAAAAACCACAGCGAAATGTCTCCAACAAAAGAAAGCAATGCTATTCCATCCAGCCCGAACCACCTCACCACAACTGAAACACATGAAAACGATGACAATTCTACATTATGGAAGTGATAAAGTCCCTTCAAGAAGAACTAAAAACTATGAAGGAATTCAAAGAAGCCAAAATTCTACAAGTCAAAACAACGAATAACGTCATTAAAGAGCTCCAAGCCAAGGTGACCTGGCTTGAACAGGAAAAGGATAAAGCAATGAAAGATCTCCAGACAAAAACAAGCAAACTGGAGAAGGAAATGTAAAAAATGAACACTACCATTCAAGACATGAAAATAGAAATGGAAACAATAAAGAAAACACAGTCAGAGTTAAAAGAGGAAATGGAGAATCAAGAGAAGAGAACAGGAACTACGGATGTGAGTATGAAAAATAGGATGCAAGAGATGGAAGACAGGATCTCAGGCATGGAAGATTCGATGGAAGAAATCAGTACAACATCCAAAGAAAATGAGAAGGCTAAAAAATCTCTTACCCACAACATCCAAGAAATCAAGGACTCAATGAAAAGATGGAACCTAAGAATTATAGGCCTAGAGGAAAGAGAAGACTCCCGACTCCATGGTCCAGGAAATATCTTCAACAAAATCATAGTAGAAAACTTCCCAAACCTAAAGAAAGAGATGCCAGCAAAAATCCAAGAGGCATACAGAACACCAAACAGATTAGATCAGAAAAGAAACTCCTCTTGCCACATAATAATAGAAACTCCAAATGCAGAGAACAAAGAAAGGATATTAAAAGCTGTAAGAGAAAAAGGCCAAGTCACATACAATGGCAGACCCATCAGAATCACACCTGACTTCTCCTCAGAAACTTTAAAAGCTAGAAGGGCCTGGATGGATGTCCTACAAGCCCTGAGAGAACAGAGGTGCCCAGCCAGACTACTATTCCCAGAAAAACTCTCTATCAACATAGAAGGAGAAAACAAGATATTCCGTGACAAAATCAAATTCAAACAATATCTCCTCACAAACCCAGCCCTACAGAAGATCCTAGAAGGAAAATTCCAACACAGAGAAGATAACTACACCCAAGAAAACAGAGGAAATAGAAACCTCCACAGCAACTAAATAAAAGAGAAACACAAGACAGCCAGCTATACCAAAATAATGGGAAATGACAACCCCTGGCCACTAATATCCATCAACATCAATGGACTCAACTCGCTAATAAAAAGACACAGACTTACAGACTGGATCCGTAAACAAGACCCATCTTTTTGCTGTATACAAGAAACACATCTCACTATTGAAGATAAACACTACCTCAGAGTAAAGGGCTGGGAAAAGGTTTTCCAAGCAAATGGACCAGGGAAACAAGCTGGAGTAGCCACCCTAATATCAAACAAAATAGACTTCCAATTGAAGATAATAAAAAAAGACAGAGAAGGGCATTACGTACTCATTAAAGGAAATATACACCAAGAGGTCATCTCAATATTGAACATTGATGCCCCAAATACAAAGGCACCTACATTTATAAAAAAAACACTTCTAAAACTTAAATCACACATCGATCCAAACACTTTAATAGTGGGACAGATCATCAAGACAGAAGCCAAACAGAGAAATAATGAGTCTAACAGAGATCATGAACCCAATGGACCTAACAGATATCTACAGAACGTTTCACTCAAACACAAAAGAATACACCTTCTCAGCACCTCATGGAACCTTCTCCAAAATCGACCATATAGTTGGACACAAAGATGGCCTCAACAGATACAAGAAAATTGAAATAACCCCTTGTATCTTATCAGACCACCATGGAATAAAGCTGGACTTCAATAGCAAAAGAATCAACAGAAAGTCTACACTCACATGGAAATAGAAGAACTATTTACTAGAGGACCACTGGGTCAGGGAAGAAATAAAGAAGGAAATCAAAGACTTTTTAAAATCCAACGATAATGAAGACACAACATACCCAAACCTATGGGACACAATGAAAGCTGTGCTACGAGGAAAGTTCATAGCATTAAGTGCCTTCAAAAAGAAAATTATGACAGCTCATATTAGCGAATTAACAGCTAAACAGGGTGAATTGGAAAAAAAAAAGCAAACACTCCCAAAAGGAGCAGAAGGCAGGAGATCATCAAACTTAGGGCTGAAATCAACAACTTAGAAACAAAAAGAACTATACAAAGAATCAATGAAACCAAGAGTTGGTTCTTCGAGAAAATCAACAAAATAGACAGACCCTTAGCCAAATTAACTAAAAGACAGAGGGAGAAAACACAAATCAACAAAATCAGAAATGAAAAGGGAGAAATAACAACAGACATTGAGGAAATTCAGAGAATATTTGGATCCTACTTTAAAAATCTATACTCCACCAAATTTGAAAACTTAAGTGAAATGTGTAGAGAGCTGCGATGTGCCGCGCCCTAAAGATGGCGCTGGTCTCCGCCTTCCACCAGCCCGACGGTGAGCGCTCTCTATGATAATAAGTTCATATTTGGCATAGACCGCTGATCTGGCTTGCTTCCGCATACGTAGGCCTCTAAGATAGCACCACTTGGCTTTACTTGACTGGCTGTTCATTTAGTATTTAGCCTGTGGGTTGGGTCTGCCCGGGCATTCGGAATTCGGAATTTGGAAGACTGTTTTCAAGGGACCTGAATAAACTGCTGGAGAAGAGCTTTTGTGAGTTGCGTCATCCTTGCTGGTCGAGGGGGGGCGCAACAAAGTGGTGGCCTGTACGGGGACCCAGAAAAGACTCAGAACTCCTGCAGTCAGGTGCAGCGCTGGTAAGTTCCTGGGATAAATCAGGACAATAATGTTTCACGGAAATAGCGAACACAAGGTAAAGTTTCGCGGAGATAGCGAACAAAAGGTAAAGTTTCGCGGGAAGTTGCGAACTAAAGGTAAAGTTTCGCGGGAAGTTGCGAACTAAAGGTAAAGTTTCACGGGGAAGCAGCGAACCGAAAGTAAAATTTTTAAACATGGGATTGTCTGAGTCACACCCAATTTTTCTGGCTCTTCAGGAGCTACTTTTAGCTAGGAATCTGAAGATTAAGAAGTCTACCTTAGAAAGATTTTTAAATGAATGTGATTCTGTGGCTCCGTGGTTTGCGGTGTCCGGGAATCTTACGGTATCCTGCTGGGACATTTTAGGCAGGGACTTGGATTTTGCTTGGGAGCAAGGGACTCTGAAGCATGGAGTAAGACCGATTTGGAAAATGGTGAGGAGTTGTTTAGAAGATCAGAGGTGTTGTAATGCAATCAAAGAGGGAGAATCAGCCTTGGAACTGCTACAAGGAGAAAGATCTGAGCAGGTAGACAGTGAAAAGGAAAGTAACAAAGGCGAAAGATTTGAGCAGGCAGACAGTGAAAAGGGAGGCAAAAAGAAAGTTCCTCTCTATCCCGATCTTAGAGATTTTAGAGATTTTAGAGATTTGGAGGACTCAGAGAGCGCGGATTCTGAAGGAGAGCTACACGCTATAATAGAACAGTTGGAGAGGACTGTTATTAGAAAAAAGGAAAAGAAAAAAGTAAAAGAAAAGGGCATGTCGGCGGCAGTCGGTTGGGTGGAGCCGTTGCCATGGCGCCTGACACGTCAGTGGCAGTCGGAGTGGGTGGAGTCGTTGCTACAGCGCCTTCGGCCACGCTGGCGGCAGCTGGTGTAAACAAAGCTGTTGCCATGGCACCTTCAACTCCTCCCCCATATCCAGAAGCCACTCAGACAGAGCAGCCAGTTCAGTCCCTGAAAGTAGGGAGATCTTTCTGCCCGGGGATGTGGACACAAGTAAGAACAGAATAGAACATTATTCCACTGCACTTGCTGCTTTAGCCTTGAATGGTATCCAACAATGCTTGCAGTCTTTTGGAGTTGCTCCTGCCAGTATAATAGTGCCTTATTCCAGTTATCAAATTAAGATTTTGTGTGGCACTGTAGATGATTGGGCAATATTGCAATGTAGCTTTGAAGGAGTGATTGATAACCATTATCCTAAACATCCATTGCTATTATTTTTTAAGGAGCACCCAGTGATATTCCCTAAGGTTACTTCAGCAGTACCACTTCAAGGATCACCAAATGTGTTTACTGATGGCTCAAAGACAGGCTGTGGAGCCTATTTGATAGAAAGACAAGAGCCCGTGTTATGTCAATTTCAACCGGGCTCCCCCCAAATAGTAGAATTGAAAATAGTAATTGAGGTGTTTAAAAGATGTCAATTTGCATTCAATTTGATTTCAGATTCAGTTTATATGGTCAAAGCAGTGAAAATATTAGAATTAGCAGGTCCTATTAAGAATAGTAGTACTGTATGTGCCTTATTACAAGAGTTACAAGTTTTAATCTGGCAGAGAAAAAGGTGTTTTTATATTCAACATATCAGAGCACATACAGGATTACCTGGACCATTAAGTGAGGGTAATGATAAAGTTGATCAATGAACCAGGATGGAATGCATTTTTTGGAGCTCATTCCTGGATCAAGCCAGACAGTTTCACCAATTATTTCATGTAAATGCAAAAACTCTACAGCAGAAATTCCATTTGTCTAGAGCAGATGCTAGACAAGTAGTTTTGGACTGTCCTCAGTGTGTTATTCATCATCATCCTCCCAGTGTGGGAGTGAACCCTAGAGGGTTGTTGTCCCTCAAAATCTGGCAAATGGACGTTACCCACATTAAAATATATTCATGTATCTGTGGATACCTGCTTAGGTATCATACATGCTACACCTATGAGTGGAGAAAAGGCTCGCAATGTCATAGGACATTGCTTAGAAGCCTGGGCTACATGGGGAAAACCACAACAGCTGAAAACGGACAATGGACCAGCCTATACGGCACAGTCCTTTGTCTCCTTCTGTAATCAGATGGAGGTACAGCTTAATCACGGATTACCATACAATCCTCAAGGACAAGGAATTGTGGAGCGTGCTCATCGCACCTTGAAAGAATGCTTGCAAAAACAAAAAGGGGGAATAGGCCAAGGCCGTACCCCCAAGGAGAGAATGTCTTTAGCCTTATTAACTTTAAACTTTTTCAATTTGGATGCTCAAGGCTGCTCAGCAGCGGACAGATATCAGGATTCCCATTGTTCACCTAAAAGCATGGTGAAGTGGAAGGATATTTTGACAGGCTCTTGGCGGGGGCCTGACCCCGTGCTAACATGTGCGAGAGGGTCTGTTTGTGTTTTTCCTCAGGATCAACAAGATCCAGTGTGGGTGCCTGAACGCCTTGTGAGGAAGATTCGTCATGAAGACCTTCCTAAGGGTCCTGGTGATAGTAGCAATGAGTATGTCAGGAGCGCAGAGCAGTTTGGGTTCAACAAGATTATTTTTCCTTTAGACCCATGATTAGTAATATAGTGAATAAGTCTTGTACAGGAATGCTTGATATATCTACTAGGGATCCTCAGCAGACTGCCACCAATCCTTTTGATTTGTGGTTTTTGTGTGGAGTAATTGGAAGTTGCATGGACTTGGGACCTGTCATTATGCTTGGGGGAGGAAGTTATCAAAGAGGTAATTTTTCCCTAGGGTCTGCTACCAGATTGGATTTCTCTAGCGGTAGTGGCTCTGGTACTTGGAATTCTTTATTTCATTCTTACCGCAACAAGAACTTTTCAGCTTCGCCAGTATGTCTCTGGCCTCCTTTTCTGTGGATTGTAAGTAATGGGAGTGCATCCTTGGGTGAAGAAAAGTTAGTATGCACTCCGGGCACATGTTTTTATGCCCTATGCTGGAATGCCACAGCCTTTCCTGTGGCTGTGGTGACTAGAATGCCTCGATATGTACCAGTTCCTGTAGAGGCTCCAAATACCATGATGCTATTCAGATTTAAAAGAGATTTTGGCATCACTGCAGCTATTGTTACTGCTATCACTGTTGCTGCTGTGGGAGCTACTGCCTCAGCTATTGCCTTGTCTAGTTCTATACAGACTGCCAATGCCCTGAATAACATCTCAGCCACTGTGGCACAGGCATTGGATACTCAGACCTCTATGAATTCTCATCTCAAAGGAGGTCTTATGATAGTTAATCAATGCATAGATTTAATACAAGAACAGATTGATTCTCTTTGGCAACTAGCACAATTGGGGTGTGAGTGGAAATTGCAAGGTTTGTGTGTTACTTCCATACAATATCAAAATTATACAAAGGCTGCTAATTTGTCTAGACAATTGTCAAAGTTCCTCTTACAGGATTGGTTGGCTGAATTTGAAAATTTGATGAGAGAGCTGAGAGCGACAATCGTACACATCAACTCCACTCGGGTGGATCTGAGCCTGGCTACTGGCTTGATTTCCTGGATACAGACGGCTATGGATCATCTTAAGGAGTGGGAGGGCGTAGGCTCTTTGGCGATACTGATGATACTAGCCTCTCTGGTTTGCCTATGGTGCATCTACAAAATGAGAACCACACAAAAGCGTAATGCAGCCATGATTATACAAGCCCTTGTCGCCATTGAGGCGGGCCAGTCCCCTCAGGCATGGCTTGCTACCGTGAAGTAAATCTTCACTGAGCATAGTCCCTGCCCACTGAGGTATTCGTTCCACGGATATTAGGGTCTGGCAAGTCAGTGACGGAGTTGACGGGTAAGTCTCGGCCACCTAAGACAGGGCAGTCCCAAGTGGGGAGGCTGACCCAGAGACAGGTAAGAGTTTGAGCACCGCCCTCCTACAGGCTCAGGCCCACCGTGAGATCCCCAGATAGAGGGATTACAAAGCCTTTCCAGGGACTTTTACCAATTTTAGAAAAAATAAAAAAGGGGGAACTGTAGAGAGCTGCGATGTGCCACGCCCTAAAGATGGCGCTGGTCTCCACATTCCACCAGCCCGACGGTGAGCGCTCTCTATGATAATAAGTTCATATTTGGCATAGACCGCTGATCTGGCTTGCTTCCGCATACGTAGGCCTCTAAGATAGCACCACGTGGCTTTACTTGACTGGCTGTTCATTTAGTATTTAGCCTGTGGGTTGGGTCTGCCTGGGCATTCGGAATTCGGAATTCGGAAGACTGTTTTCAAGGGACCTGAATAAACTGCTGGAGAAGAGCTTTTGTGAGTTGCGTCATCCTTGCTGGACAAGGGGGGGCGCGACAGAAATGGACAATTTTCTTGATAGATTCCACCTACCGAAGCTAAATCAAGATCAGATAAACAGATTAAACAGCCCTATAACCCCTAAGGAAATAGAAAGTCATTAAAAAATCTCCCAACCAAAAAAAGCCCAGGGCCAGATGGCTTTAGCACGGAATTCTACCAGACCTTCAAAGAGGAGCTAACACCAATACTTTTCAAACTCTTTCACCAAATAGAATCTGAAAGAACATTGCCAAACTCATTCTACGATGCCACAATCACCCTGATTCCTAAACCACACAAAGACCCAACAAAGAAAGAGAACTTCAGACCAATCTCCCTCATGAACATAGATGCAAAAGTACTTAATAAAATACTAGCAAACCGAATTCAAGAACACATCAAAAGTATCATACACCATGATCAAGTAGGCTTCATCCCAGGGATGCAGGGATGGATCAACATATGAAAATCTATCAACATCATTCACAATAAAATCAAGATGAAAGAAAAAAACCACTTTTTCTGCTAGATGCAGAAAAAGCATTTGACAAAATTCAACACCCCTTCATGCTAAAAGTTCTGGAGAGAACGGGCATACAAGGGCCGTACCTAGAAATAATAAAGGCAATATACAGCAGGCCAGTGGCCAACATCAAAATAAATGGTGAGAAACTTGAAGCATTTCCTCTAAACTCAGGGACAAGACAAGGATGTCCACTTTCACCATAACTCTTCAATATAGTACTTGAAGTTCTTGCTAGAGCAATAAGACAACTAAAAGAGATCAAGGGGATAAACATCGGAAACGAAGAAGTCAAATTATCCCTATTTACAGATGATGTGATAGTATACATAAGCGACCCCAAAAATTCCACCAGAGAACCCTTACAGCTGATAAACACCTTCAGCAAAGTGGCTGGATACAAAATTAATTCAAAAAAATCATTAGCCCTTCTTTATACAACAAACAAATGGGCTGAGAAAGAAATAAGGGAAAGAACCCCCTACACAATCACCACAAACAACATAAAATACCTGGGGGTAACTCTAACCAAGCAAGTAAAGGAGCTGTACAACAAGAATTTCAAGCCCTTGAAGAAAGAAATGGAAGAGGCCTTTAGAAGATGGAGAGATCTCCCATGCTCATGAATAGGTAGGATCAACATAATAAAAATGGCCATCCTACCAAAAGCAATATATAGATTCAATGCAATTCCTATCAAAATACCAACACAATTTTTTATAGACTTGGAAAGAGCTAGTCTCAATTTCATATGGAACAACAAAAAGCCCAGAATAGCTAAATCAATCCTGTACAATAAAAAAAAAAAAACATCTGGAGGTATTACCATCCCAGATTTCAAGCTGTACTACAGAGCAATATTTGTAAAAACAGCATGGTATTGGTATAGAAACAGACCAGTAGATCAATGGAATCAAATTGAAGATCCAGAAATAGACCAACACACTTATGGCCACCTAATTTTTGACAAAGAAGCCAAAACGGCACAATGGAAAAAGGAGAGCATCTTCAACAAATGGTGCTGGTCCAACTGGATGTCCATTTGTAAAAGAATGAAGTTAGACCCATACTTATCACCTTGTACAAAACTTAAGTCCAAGTGGATCAAAGACCTTAACATAAGGCCGGTCACACTAAATCCACTAGAAGATAAAGTGGGAGAAACCCTCGAACGAATTGGCACAGGCGACAACTTCCTGAACAGAACACCAACAGCTCAGGACTTGAGATCAACAATCAATAAATGGGACCTCATGAACTGAAAAGCTTCTGTAAGGCAAAGGACACTGTCATTCGAACAAAACAGCAGCCTACAGGCTGGGAGAAAATCTTCACCAACCCCACATCTGACAGAGGGCTAATATCCAAAATCTACAAAGAACTCAAGAAATTAAATGCCAAGAAAACAAATAATCCAATAAAAAAATGGGGGACAGAGCTAAATAGAGAATTCACAATGGAGGAATCCCTAATGGCTGAGAGATACTTGAATAAATGCTCAACATCCTTAATCATCAGAGAAATGCAACTCAAGACGACTCTGAGATTTCATCTCACACCTGTCAGAATGGCTAAGATCAAAAACTCATATGACAGCACATGCTGGCGAGGGTGTGGAGAAAGGGGTACCCTATTCCATTGCTGGTGGGAATGCAGGCTTGTGCAACCACTATGGAGGTCAGTCTGGCGATATCTTAGAAAACTTGGAATAGCTCTGCCTGAGGACCCAGCCATACCACTTCTGGGTATATACCCAAATGCCTCTTCACGGAATCATAAGGAAGTTTCCTCATCTATGTTTATAGCAGCCTTATTTGTAATAGCTAGAAACTGGAAACAACCCAGATGTCCCTCAACCGAAGAATGGGTTAAAAAACTGTGGTACACCTACACAATGGAATATTATTCAGCTATCAGAAACAATGAAATTATGCAATTTGCAGCCAAATGGATGGAACTAGAAAAGCTCATCGTGAGTGAGCTAACCCAGACTCAGAAGGACACATATGGCATCTATTCACTTATAGTAGGATTTTAGCTATATAGTAGAAGGTATCAATACTACAACTAACACACCAAAGGGAACTTGGACATAGACTTCTTATTTTTAATTTTAATTTTTTATTCATTTTTTATATATTAGTTATATTTTTTTTCTATTTTTTAGTCTTTTTTATCTATTGTATGCTTATTGATTTGTTTGTTTAGTAGTTCTCTCTCCCAGGCAACGAGACACTTTTCACTGATGGTACTGCTTCGTAGATCCCCAATGAATGAAGAGGCTCTTGGCCCTCATATGACATCTCACCTGAGATGAGGGACTGTTATATAAGGACACCCCACCCCAGAGAAGTGGGATGGAAGGGTTAGGAGGTAAAGAAAAAAAAATGAAATGTGATGTTTCGGCCTTTTACTACTAACTGTCATGAACTGTTTGGGATAATTAAGAAATGCAAACTAATGGTTATGCAAGCCAGACATTCTGTTAGGTACTATGACAGCCTATTATAGTTACTTGCTAAGCTAATCAGAAATAAACCTGCTAAGAGGCAAGCAAAATCTGCTTACCCTAATATAAGAGATAGATAGGGCCTCTTCAAAAACCTCAAGAGATCTGCAGAATATGGCATTCAAAGATGTTTTCGTAACTTTAGATTTTTTTTTATATCAAGACATATAAACTCCTGACAGCACCCCCTATTCTCCTCCAAGTAGAAGATGAGCATCGAATCATCGCCAGTGGGAGATGATTGAATTAGTCGCAAGCCTATCTCTTGGTAGGAAAAGCCCCTTGCTCCAACTGTAGACAGAATGCTGTCCAAAAAGGACAAAACCTGGAAGCAGGTAAGTCGACAGCCTAGCTCTGCCAAGACAGGGTAGGTAAGGCCTTCATAACCCCTGCTCTACAATCAATGTCTGTCAGAGAAGCAGGGCCAAATGCCTGAAGAGCGATGCTATAATGTATGGAGAGAAAATGGGAACTGTCCAGGCAGCCACAGGTATGTCATTTCTTAGTTTGGGAAGCTTCAGGCCCTGTACTTCCTATAAAATCAGATATATTTATCCCTCTCAGGTCTCTGAGGTGATTGAAGAACAGATAGATAAAGTCTCATAATTAAATTTTGAGTTGTTTAGGAGTCAAGAGAGTGTTATACATCTAAGAAGATACTTTTAAAATTGTGTTGCAATTAGTATGAATGTTGAGTCAGATATAGAACTTTAAACTCATGGAGATATTTAGATAGTAGAATGTTAAAGTCAGGTACCAAATACATATGGACTGGTCATTGGGAATGTATGTTAAGCCATATAACCCTCATAACTGTGGCCTAATTACCTCTGTTGTACTGTATTGTATTTATTGTTATAAGAGAAAGAGCCATTTGTTGGACTGAAAGGAGAAACTGTAGGGGGAAATAAGATATACCTTAAACTTAAAAGAAAAAAAAAAGGGAAGAGGATGGGGGGTTGAGGGTGGGAGGGTGAGACTGGAGGGGGAATAGGGAGGGGACTGCGATTGAGATGTAACTTGAAGAAATATAAAATTAAGGAAAAAAAAAGACATAAAAAAAGGCATGAAGTGCACCACCATGCCCAGTGGCATGTTAATTGCTGATTTTTATAATTGTATATGGACTTTGTATTGTGAAAACTTATGCTAATCTTTAGAATTGAGAGATTTTCTTTAAAATAATATGTATTTTACTCATAAAAATTATCTGATAAAGTCACTCAGATCTCAGTAGAGTAAGAGATAATTTCAGTTAAACAGTGAACAGTAAACTCAAATTTAAATTTTGTTCTTTGTAGAATGAAAAAAAAATGATTCTCCAATGTCTAAGAGTTCAATAAAAAGAGGTCACTTTAAGTTGTAAAAAAATAAATAAAAAATAAAATATATAGCAGACAAATATGGCTAATGATTACTATATGAGGCACACATAAGTAGAAGTGATTATCAATTATTTCTTGGCTATTGAATACAACTTCTGAAACCAAATGAAAATAATATATGGAGAATAGTCTTTTGTTGGATGTTTTGGGGTCAACATTGAGTTCAATGTGTGCCTTATATCTTTGCCTATCCACTGCTGGGTTATCTAGATAAGAAAGATTTTGAATAGGAAAGATAAAAATATCAAATACCTTTCTCTTCCCAATTCCAGTGTGCTAAGCATCACTCACTCAAAATGATTTTTTATTAATTTCATTATCTCTATTTTTATTTTGATTTTATTAAAGATATTTATTCCTTCACGAAAGTAATACATAAATTGTGTTTGATTTGACATGTGATAAACTATTAGTCAAAGTTTTATGTCCTAAATAGACAAGTTAGTGGAATCTCTGAGAAAGGTCAAACGAGAGCAAACACAGTGAGTTACTACCTAAGTGACTTAAATGTACCCGATTGTTTATCAAGGTAATCACAACTTATTTTCTTTAGTCTAACAGAAGCTTGATATAGCAACATTTTGAATCAGTATTGGAAACCTCAGTCTGTTATTTTACTCATTTTCTGAATTGTTAAGAGCCAGTTTCGGCTTCCAGACAGCCAATTAGAAATTGTACCTACTTGTTTTCCAGGGTAACAAATGACAAATAGACCAATTGACAGAACAATCAAATGTGATATTTTTATGCCTGACAAGAATGCATTGCAAAGTGCTTTGATATGGGGGTTAGCAAATGACATAGACTTAGAATTATTCAAAAAACATAAAAGAACAGAAATGATCGCCTTTAAGTGGTATGAAAATTACATTGCACATGTGTGTATGTCTCTCTGCGTGCATGAATGCATATGTACATGCACATATGTGTGGATGCATGTGTGGGTATCTTGGTGTGCTTTTTAGAGATGGGAGTATGATTTTAAAACATTACAGGAAAGCATTATCTTAAAAGAAGTTGGGAACATGTCAACAAATTACATATTTGTTTCTTTTTGATTCATGTGGCAATATCTTCTGAACAGGTTCAATGAGGTCTTAAAATGATACATAGTAATTAAAAGTATTTGTCTCATACAAATACAAAGGGGATACCCTTAAATCATCTGAATCAATTGATAAAATCATTTAAAAATTCTCTGATTATTTTGAAACATCACAATTTCTGATTTGTCCTCCTAGTAATATTGAATATCTAGCATTGATCCAATGCTTTGACATAAAATATCTTCACAAATACCCACAGCCACACTGAGATGGAAGTCATTTTTATACATTTTAAAGACATTCCAGGATGTATTTATCTCTAAGATAATGGTATATTTGCATTCTCAGGATCCCAGAGCTCCATTCATGTCATTGCCTTTAATGGTCAGTTTGCTTGTGTCTGTAGTGTCCTTGACTTTATTTCTGGCTGCCCAACCAAACATGTAGTTGGTCACTGCGAGCAATATTCCATTCCTCAGAGATTAAGTCCTAAATTAAAACATAAAAATTTATTATGCTAAAACCCATGTGCTTGTCTTTTTCTGAAATAAAAGCATGTGAGTATTAGTTTTCATTTTACTTTTGTCATTTTTCTTTCAGAAACTCTGTTCTCCATATGCTTAGACAGTAAGTCATTTGGAAGATAACCAGTGAATGTGTCCAGTTGTGATTCTTAAAAATAATCATCTTCCATAATAAGAGACATCTGATGTAGCTTGTTACTTTTGATCAAGTCAGTGAGAAATAGTAATCTACTCATCAAAGAGATTAAAAGGGAAGTGTCAAAGGACTCATGAAACTCAAATCTGGGTATTCATTGGTAGCTAGAATTCCCTCACAGACTCATTGTATGTACACATAGCTCAATCATTTAATTGTAGAGGCAAATAAAGTGTTCAAACTGTGTATAATTGGTTTTAAAATGTTTTCAAATATTCGTAGTGCATAAAACACCATTCACGACAGACCTAGACAAAAGTGATGATGCTCTTAAGGACATTTTTCTCCACTCATGGTCTCCAATAGGATATTGGTAATTATCACTATTGCAGCAGGCTCACTTTTATAGCATCTTTGCACTTTAGTTAGAGATAGTGGAAGGAATAAGTTATTGGCAAAATACAGTGGCCAATTAATACTTTTTATTGGAACACTGAAGTTTATTTTATACAACAATCACACATATTGAGTCTCACCACACCATATTGTTTTATATTTTGAGATACTGAAAGAAGGAGATGCTTGGAAAATATTTCCTTTTGTCTCTGAAAGAAAAAGAGAAATACAAGAAGATGTTATAGGAGTACCTAAGAAGCATCACTAAGAAATTAATGGGGCTCCTTGTTTCTGGTCAGGGTAATTAGTCAGTAAAAAAGTCTTATTGTCCAGTGTCTTTTCCTTGCTGATCTGGATTAAAGTGAGCTTCTATGACAATTACAGCAATTGTCATGGTTCTAGTAGCCATTATCCCAAATATTAACAATATTATTTTCAAAATAATGCCCATGTTCCTGAAAATTTATTTTCTAATGTTTTAATCCATAGAGGAATCCAGATATCAAGATGAAATAGTGTTTGTTTTGTGACTTCACATTTAATCTGATGGCAGCTCAGGGATTTCCAGTTAGAAAACTTGGACGTTTAAAGGTCTATATCTGACTCAACATTCATACTAACTTGCAACACACTTTTAAGAGTATCTTCTTAGATCTATAACACTCTCTTGATATCTGTTGTTTTGTATAATACTTACTGTTATAAGAGAAGGAACCATCTGTTGGACTGAAAGGGGAAACTTCTGGGGGGAAGAGGGTGGAAGGGCGGGATAGGAAGGGGGAATAGGGAGGGGTTTGTGACTGAGATGTAACTTGAAGAAAAAAAAAATAAAGTATTTATAAAAAAAAAAAAAAAGAAAACATGGACGTGAGCTTTGAGGACCCAGATGTCACACCCTCAACTCTACCTAATCTTATGTGATTGATGCTCCATTAAAGGTTTTTTTTTCTAATTTATATTTTAGGCATGGTGGAATTCTAGAACTAATTCCAGAATTAGAAGAAAGTTAGGTCAAAAATTTCCCATTAAGTTGGGAGATTTACCATTTCTTTCATGTACTTGATTAATGTTTCCTACATATATTAATGTAGGGATTTGTTTTGCGATTACTTTTTTATGTGAATACAACAGTGAAAAAAATGATTGCCACCTGGATAGGATCTAGAATCATCTAGGAGATAGTATCTGAGGGTGTCTGTTAAGAAACTTTCTACTTTCTAGAGTGAGTTAGCTGAGGTTGGGAAACTTATTGGGTGGCTAGGGAACAGGACCTAAAATCAATGTGGTTATCACCAATATATGGGCTGGGGTTCTAGACTGAATAAAAAGGAGAAGGCAATCTGAGAATCAGTATTCATCTTCCTCCACTGACAGATGAAGATACAGTGTGACCAGCTTCCCCGTGCTCTTGCTGCTATGTCTTTCCCTTTCCCTGTCATGACAAATTGTGTTTTCTTGAACTGTAGTCTGAAATAAAATAGTCTTCTCTTGAATTACTTGTGGTAATGTGGAAGAGGAACTTTAGCCCAACATGGCTGCTTTGGCAAGGGATTACATCTGAAGACCTACTAGGTCTCTGTGATCCATCTGGAATGCAGACACACCTAATTCCTCTGGTTGGAATACAGATATGCCCTTAGTACAAACCTTTAATCCCAAATACCACATCTAATTGAGGATCAGACAAAGTGATGAATCAGAGAAAGATTTGACCAAAAGAGTCAGAGATAGGATACACTCAACTCTCACAAGAACAGACAGGAAGGAGAGGTTACTCAAGAGCAGTGCAGAGAGAGATGGGAGTAGAGTTTGGTGCAGATCAGTTGAGTTCAGTTGGGTTTGGGCAGTTCCATTCAGCTTCATGTAGTCAGTGCAGTCAGTACAGTTCAGTTCGTAGAGTTCAGAGGCAATTGTTCTAAGCAGAGCAATTCAGTCAGGAAGCCAAGAGAAGCCAATATGAATCAGCCATTTTGGAGAGGAGTTTGAAACAGAACAACTGAGTTGAACCAGCCAAACAGAGTTCTGAAAGAGCTAGAAAGGATGACTTTCTTCAGTAGTAAGTCTTGGAGGCTGAAAACATTCTAGGCCTAGGCCTAGCAGATTAAGTCTGGACACATAAGATGTCAGGGTCCAGGCTTGTAGAAGATTAGATTATATGGAGGTTAGAAGCTTCTGGGCCTAGTTAGGTAGAAATGCTCTGGGCTCAACCCAAGCTGTGTATTTTAAGGTTTGGGTATGGATCTCATCTTATACTGTCATGTTAGGAAATAAACAAAAGACTATATTTAATAAGGTCAAATCAATAAGGAACATAACTCAAACAGTGAAGAAGGACTATGACTTTTAAAAAATCTCTATTTAAAATACTTAACCTCAAAAACTCAAATTATATCATCTTTCTTTGGCTAGCTTTCATTTATGTATTTTACTAATATACTTTTACTTAAATGGTGTCGTGCTAAAAACAGGCCCCAGAACCTCATAATTTCTTTAGATTTCTAACTTTCTAAACAGATATTCTTATTAGTTCTTTGATAATTTCACATAACATGTTTTGATCATATTTAATATCCATTCTCCAACTCTTCTAAGATCCACCTCCCATTCCTTACCCATTCAGTTTCTGTTCATTTGTTTTTCCTGCCAAGGGCAATTTGTGTTACCAAAATATTCTTGGACATGTGGCCTTTCTCTGGAACATGGAGGCTATTCACTAAGCCAACTCCCCCCTTCTAGCTCTATCATTTGATAATAGTTGTATAGTGGGACTTTGTGCTCAGTGTCCTTCTCCATCTGGGACTCGGCCTGGCTTTTGTACATTCTATCACAATCAATGTTAATAAATATGTTTGGCTGGCCCACTATGTCTATGACACCTTTGTTTCTGCCCTTTACATTCTTTCAGTCTTTGATAATAATCCATGAACAATGGAAGGAGGAATACAACATCTATGCTCCACTGAAGGCTGAGCACTACAAAGTCTCTTGTTAATTATCATCTAATTCAAAGTGAAGCTTCCCTGATGAGTGTTGAGAAATTCACTTATCTATGAGTTTAACAGTAAGTCCATCAAGAGTTGGTTTCATATAGTCTCTAAACATTACAGGCAGTTACCAATGCTCTTGGTTACTTTCCAGAACTTGATATTAAAACCCTATTACTGAAGACTCTATAGACTTGTTTCATAGAATGAGGAAAAAATCAAGCTGGTACTGACCTAGAAGCTTCATCACTACTATTTTCATAGCCCTGGAAGGTGCCATGCATGTCACAGAAGAGAAAATTATCATGATTTTATCCCCGTGTTATCCCTGTGAACTACAATAATGACTGTTCTGGCAAGACATGCCCCTTGGTACAATAATGGCATGAACATCATGGAAGTAACCAACCACTTTCTGACTGGATTTGTGTTCTGCTCCATAAGATAAAACTCATACCTGGAACCCTTATGAGGCAGGAACACATTGCTAATCTTAGGATTTCTATAAAAAGATAAATTCTTTTATAGAATTAGGATCTTATTCTTTGCTCCTCATCTCATTAGATGTATGCTGGCTTCAAGTCTCTTCTAGGGTTTCCCGCTCTGGTACCAGTTTCAAGGGGTAGCCTCTATCTCACTGTCATGGCCAAAATGAGAGAAGATATGGAGCCTTGGTATTTTGTTAGGATATTGTTCTACACATTCCATTTTGTACTTTTTCCACTTTCTGTTCTTTTTTTTCTCTTTCTTTCTTTCTATCTTAGCACCATAATTTATATATTTTGTTTTAAGGTAAAATCATATGGGTTGTTACAGTGGATATGGGGCCCTGTCCTTTGATTTGGAAAATATAATATGGATCCTGGGAATTTGTACTGGTAAAACATTCCCAAGTGTACTAGTGCTGCTAGAGCAAAGACTGCACTCACTCCTCAGTGCTGTAAATTGGATTTTCTTTATATCTCTTCTCCCACTTATAAGAATAAACAAATGTATATACTTTAATCAAGTTTTTCTCATTTTTGTATCCTATTTTAACTATCAATATAATATTTATACAGATACTACAGCTGCTTTATATTTAATTAATTAATTTGATTTTCAGTGCTGATACTAGAGCTCAAGGCTTCATACAGGCTAGGGAAACACTTTATCTCTGTGCCACATTCCCTATCCCTGAAAATCTACTGTTTTGAAAGACTTAAACCTTTATTCATAATACCCAGAAACAGGAAACAACCCAGATGTCCTTCAACCCAAGAATGGCAAAAGAAAATGTGCTACATTTGCACAGTGGAATACTACTTAGCCATCAGAAACAAGGACATCATTAAATTTGCAGGCAAATGGATGTAACTAGCAAATATCATCCTGAGTGAAGAAACCCAGACCCAGAAAGACATGCATGGTATGTACTCAGTTATAAGTGGATATTAGTCAAATAGTTCAGGAGAAGGGGAGGGGATTGGGGGAAAGAGTGTGGGAGGGTAGGACTTGAAGGACAGGAGAGAAGAGGGCTGGTTGTAGAATGTAAAGTGAATAAAAAATAAATTAATGAAGGGGAAAAAAGGAAGACTTAAATATGGTTCTTAGCACTTTATATTAATGTTACTTTAAATTTACCAATGTGCCTATTTATTTTGAGACATTTTGTTGATGTTATACCATGTACTGATGATTTGTAAATATTAACTTGTTTCTCCACATAAACAAAGGGTTTTAACTTTTCACCTCAAAGCTATGGGAACTTAAGTGGAGAGGAGAGGAATAATTTGCCCTGGGTTACACACCACATCTGGCTTAGCAGCTGTACTCAAATCACTTTTTTGTTTTGCCTCATCTTTGTAGCACACACTACTCCTTTTTGCTCTCAATTTCTTACTCCTAAAGAATACAGACTTGGTGCTTCTTTCTATTATTCTGACTGAGGTAACCTAGATAATCCATAAAAATAAACAACACATTTTCTCTTATTTATATATGATACATCCATTTTCATATGTCAATATATAACCTGGATATAAGGAAACCAGGAAAGTTAAAAGGGACCATAGTGTTGGGGAAGAACCTCTAGAAAGGCACAGGGAGGTTCTGTGAAGAGGAAAATGTGAAAAATGGCAGGACTTTAGCTGGAGAGGAGGTGAGAGGAGGGTAAATAATGCTAACAGAAAAATTACAGACCACAGGGAAACATTGTTTTATGTTTAATTAAAACACAATATTAAATTAGTATGTATATTAAATGAATATTTATAAAGCTATGTTATTTGAGGTGACAAAGCTCTCCCACTTCCAAGAACCATAAACTATCTCCAAAAATCCCAGTGCCAGGCATTAAAAATTTCCAAGTTGTTGGTCAGGGAGCTCCCCAAATAATATAGGGGGCTGCCATTGCTCTTGATTTCCTCCCAGAACCGGAAAGTCAGACAGTATTGGTGAAATGCCACATTCAGACCTCGAACTTGGAGGAACTGAGGTAGAATTGATCTAGAAATCTCTGTCCTTAACATCAGCTCTTATGATATTCAAGGGTCTTATGAAAGCTTCCTATGAAGAAATGCAATCAGTAGTTTCACCTGGCTGAAAAGCTTATGGACTACATCAATGAACTGCCTGCTGAAGTATCCCCAATGGTGCAAGCAATAATGTCACTTAGAGTTTGAGGTAACCATATCTGCCTAATTGGACCTACAGTCAGCCAATAGGAGGGGACTGTGTAAACCTAGCCAACTGCTTGTGGTTTGCATGTTTATTAACCCAAATTTTAACCTACTACTGCTTCTTTTTTATTTCAGTATAATTTCCAACCATAATGTAAACACCACTTATCCTAATACCCATGGATGAGTGTAGCTCTCACTTGTCTTTCAACAAGATTCTTTTCTTTTCTTTTTTTTTTTTTCAGCAGATGAAGACCATTACAGAAAGCCCCAACTGGAAAAAATACAGATAACAACAGAATGTGGTGTGCCCCACCCCAATTGATATATCTACAACAGAATACCTACACATACACCTACTGCCAAGGGTGTGGGAGGAGTGTAAGAGCCAGAGGGCCACGATATCTGTTGTGAGACTGTGTCTTCTGTGTAAGACAGGGAATCTGGATGGGCCACAGTGATATGTTATTGAATTCCAAATGGTCAGCCTTAAATACACGCACAAGAATAACACTAAGTGGACTCTTCCTTAATTATTATTTAACATTAATTAAAGAAAAGTTGATGATATGAGAAGGAATTCAGGAAATATGGAAGAAGTTGGAGGAGAAAGAGAATATGGCAGAAATGATGTTAATGCAGTATGTACATAGATTATAAAAATTTTTAAAAATTAAAATAAATAGATAAATTCTTTAAGTGCTTACATTTCAGAAAATGCCTTTATGGTTACAAACACTATCAGATGTTAATTTATCTTGGCTGTTATTTTGTTAAGATTTATGAAAATAACTCTCTAGTCATCTGTTCCCCAATTACTCCTAAAAATTATGCTGATATTTAGTTTGGTGTTGCTTTCAAGTCTCCTTTTATATTTTATATTTAATAAGTCTTTTGCCACAGCATGTCTGCCTTGTGGTAGATGTCTGCTCGCTGGTCTGCTGCATGTCTGGAAAATGTCAGCTCTTCATTATGAGGTTTTTAAAAAGTTATTATTAACATTGAAAATTATTTTTATCTGTGTCCCACTCACTGTTTATCCTTACATAACAATTTCTCTGTCACATATTTCAAATGTATGTAGCACATTATCATTCTTTCATATCTTGACATTGCATAATACTTTCTTATATTTTAGAATAATTTTGTAATATTTATGCTGATTTTATGATTTCCTTAGATTTATCATATAACTAGTAATGTTCTAGCTTAACTTATATTCTGTTTTTGCTTTACTATCCTGTTCTAACATTATGTTTACTATTTTCTTATATGTATCTTAAATATAACTATTTTATATTCTTTGGAAACTTTTTTTATTCTTTGCTCAAATGTTAATCTTTCCTCCTTTGGTACCAGAAATGTTTTCCTCACTGTGTATTATCCATGGAAGGAGAATTCTCAGTATTTGTGGGAAAACTCCAAGTAAATAAGAAAAGTTTTGTGATCTCAGTTTCTTCAAAAACAAGAAAATGTTCTTGGATTATGAGTTCACGCCCTTCCCAGGTGTAGTGGATAGGAGTGAGCTTACTTCAGACTATTCCTTTCAACTGGCAATTGTTATTTGTTTATATGTCTCTATAGAAAAATGTTTATGTCACGTGTGACTTGTCCACATGTGCATGTGTTTGTCTGCCATGTGCAAGGGTTTGCCCTGTCCTTATGATTGTGCGTACTGTTCATGTGACTCCTTTTAACTCTCAGAGTATAAATTGTCTGATGCATTGAATAAAGTTGGCTATTGCATGAGACTTTAGTCCACCTCCTTTATCTGCTTCATTAGGTCAGGTACTATCTCTACAGCAGTGAGAATATATTAGCATCTATTTTTTAAAGATGGGAGTCCATGCACATTCCAAATTCATAAGAAATACTTGCTTTTTAAAATCAATAATTGTTGAAAGTGTAAGAAAAAGTCTGAAAACTTCTGGTTTTCATCAAAGAAGTTCTTCTATACTTCTAAGTCTGTTTTAGGCAAACTTCTTGTTTTAAGGATTGGCTTGGAAGCAGCATTATTCAAGAGAAAATCCTCAGTAGTAAGAGAAAAGCACCTTCAGTTTGCTCAATATGAGTAAGGACAAGCCTGTGGAAGTCATGATAGTCTTAAGAAGAGCTAACAATTAAGGTCAGCCAAAGGATTCACAAGGGCACTGTCTGTGATCAAAGGCCACGGTCCTTTGTGCTTCTTGTTAACAAATCAATTTCTACTTCAAGTTAACAAAAATTAGTTTCCTTTTTTATTTCATTTTAAATGCTGACAATAATAAAACAACTTAAAATATTACTTTAGTAAGACACCTTGCTGGTCTGTTCTGTGAGAAGATGGTTCAGAAGAGACTGGAGTGGATGAGGACTCACTGTGAGGGGTTGAGAGATTGGGAGGGATTTGATTAATTCAGGAAGAGACAAGAATTTACTTGTAAAGGTGAGGAGAATGATAATATATATGCATGGGGAAAGTATGGATACGTTTGAGAAAAAGTACAGAAAGTTTGGCGATATAGCTCAGGGGTAGAATGCTTACCTATAATATGTGAATAGCTGGATTTAGTATCTATCATCAAGTGTTAAAAAAAGAACACATGTATAAAACCTGGCCATTTTCATAATCTTAAGAAGAGATCTAAATTTGAAAAAGTTATCGATTTACAGATGGGCTATAAAGATTCCTCATAATTCAAGAAGATGTTAGGTCCAAAATGGTAGATGAATCAGAATAAGAGCATCAGTTAAAATGTGGGATGGTGCGGATGTTGTGCATGGTTTTTAGTGTAATGCATACTAGAATAATGACCACTTCTAATTTTTCTGTGGAGAAAAGCCCTTACATATTATCAACATGCTATGCACGGTTTATCACACATAGTAGAGTATTGGCTTTTGTTTTGTTTTGTTTCACTTTTGTGTGTATTGTTAGACGACATCCCTTACTAATATTGTAACTAAGTTTTCAACACTATGATTAAAGCATGTGAACATTTTAATAAATTATATCTACATATGAATTTATGCCAAAAAGAAGCATCAATTAAGAAGCTTGATCATTTAGATATTAAAAATGCAACATCAGGCATTAGCAAAAGTATAATGAAACAGCTGGAAGACAAATTTGAGAATATTTTAAAGATTAGAGCAACCTGCTAAAAATACATGATAAATTATTAGACTCTTTTTCATGGTAGTTCAATATACAGTTAAGGATAAGTTTCAGAATCATCAGAATGAAAAAGGAAGAGAAGTAATTGCCAAGGAAATACTGTTGAGATCATAAAATCTTACAGTAATTGAAAAGGAAGAATCAAATGACCTTTCAGAGCCCCAAGAACAGCAGTGACTCAGAGACCTTTCAGTAACAAAAATCTTATATTTCATAAAAGGACCACCTGTCAAAATGGTTTATGTTTCTTGTTCACCATATAAGAATGCAAGATTACAAATTTATGAGGATTCTAGACTTAAAATTGTAGATTATTATCAAAGAAAAAAATCAATATTTTTTCATAATATATTTTGAGAATACTTATTATAGAATCATGAATCTCTTCTGGACTTCTCACTATCAGTTTTTCATACAGTGTTGTTAACTGCAGCTATAACTTTATAAAGCAAGTCCCTAGAACTCACTTTTCCTCCGCAGCTAAAGACTTAGTCTGTTGAAGGGTTACCCCACTGTGCACGAAAACAGTGCAATTTAACCAAGAGACTTAGAAGTTGCAAGAGGGTTCTCAGTTTTCCGTAGGTCCTCACGACTGCATGACAACAATGCCTGGTCATTTGTTAGATCGTTGCTTCTTTCCTAGGTCCCAGGTCTTCCGGGACTCTCCGTATGTATTAGTTACTTTTGTCATTGCTGTGACAAAATACTCAACAAAAGCAATTTAAGAACAGAGGCCTTTTTTTTTTTTGGTGTTTGTTTCTGTTTTGACTCATAGTTTGAAATGGTCTGCTATGGAGTAATAAGATAGGACAGTAGGAGACTAATGACCATATTGGTCTACAGCCAAGAAGAGAAGATGAATGTTGAAGATTGATTGTTTTCTCCTTCTTAATTAGTCCAAGACACCAGACCATTTAACAGTGTGTCCCACATTTAAGGTATATATTAGCTACTTTTATATTGTTGTGATAAAATACCACGATCAAGGCAACTAATAAAAGCAAAAGATTATTTGGGGAATACAGCTCCAGAGGTATAGGAATGCATTGCCACCACAGTAGGAGGATTGCAGCAGGCAGACAGGCAGGCATGATGCTGGAGCAGAAACTGAGTGTTCACATCTTAAACCACAAACAGGAGGCAGAGAGAGTACTGAAGATCGAGTGAGCCTTTCTTTAGAAGCACAATGACATACCTTCTTCAACAAGTTCACACCTCCTGATCTTCCTCATATAGCCACCAACTGGGGACCAAATTACAAATGCCTAAGACTTATGGGGCATTTCTCATTCACAGTATCACAGGGTATGTATTTCCTCTTCTGTTAAAAATTTCTGAAAACGCTGTCATTAACATACCTAGAGCTGATTCTAAGTCCTGATTAATGTTCACATTTTATGTGGTTTATGGCTGGGTTTCTCAGCCACTGGAATACACCCTAGTGAAGAGACTCTACTACTCTTGTAGAGGGAATGGGTCACTTTGATACTCCTCCCCTCCAAATTGAGAGATTGATCCTCATGCATTACTCCACCCATAAGGAAGGAGTAATTTCATGTTTTCTCCTGAATCCTCTATAAAACCAACCAGACACTGGGAAAAACAGGTAAGAATTGCAGCTGGTTTACAGATATTCTAAGGTTTTGACAAGTTATTAAGACATGTTAACTATCATACTGGACGTTAAAGTGGTAACACAACTGAGTATTAATTTTATGTACCTATTCTTATAAGGGAAATTAACACAATGTAGTTTCCGGAGTGTTTGTGAGGATATTGGCTTTAGCCTCATGTCAGTGACTCTATAAAAGAGAAATCTTGGCTCATGATCAAGTTTTATTTTATTCCTTTGGTAAATTTAAAATTAGTGGTATTTACATTGCCTAGAAAGGTAAATACAAAACAGCTTGGCTTTTTAAAATTCTACATACATTCAGATTTCTGAGACTGTTAACATTAGAGAGCTTATACAAATTCTTTGTCATTGAAAGTGATTACTTTCCATTATATTTTCTAAATATGTATGGCATCTTTGTGTGTAAAACTTGATTTACCCCTTTGTTCTTTTGTTTCTTCCTTTCTTCCTTCTTTCCTTTTATAAATGTTTTTGAGATTGTATTTACACTATTTCCTCTTCTCTATTCTCCCTCTAAACCCTTTCATGTACCCAGATTTTATCAGTGATAGGTTTTGAGAAACTATTAATGTCTTTCTCATTTTAGGGGTTTCCATGTGTCTTGGAGAAGGTCGTGTTTGGAGAATCTTTTAACATAAAGTATATACGTACTTACAAAAGCTGAGAAAAATACCCTACAATAGAGATTTCTTAAGATTCACAAATCCTCCGTCAGATGCTTTGCTCCATTACTATCATCTCCACTGGGGTTGTACACTTAGTCACAGCAAAACATGTCTCACTTTTAGTGAAAGAGTCAGCTCACATTATTTTTCTTAATTTTGATTTAAAAAACATTATCCATATCTGAAAATTTCCAGGGCCTTAACCTTCTGTATAGACACAAGAAGTAAAAAAGGATTTACCACTATACCCAACTGTATCACTAGCTCTCTTCACTGCTGATGGGAACAGGATGGTTGTCAAGATTTTTTTTTCTAGTTTCTAGATATTACAAATAAGGCTGCTATGGAGGAATGGATAAAAAACTGTGGTACATCTACACAATGGAATACTACTCAGCTACCAGAAACAACAAAATCATGCAATTTGCAGCCAAATACATGGAGCTAGAGAAGCTCATCCTGAGTGAACTAACCCAGACTCAGAAGGATGCACATGGCATCCATTCACTTATAGTCAGATTTTAGCTATATAGTAGAAGATATCGATACTATAACCAATGCACCAAAGGGAACATGGACATAGACTTTGTTTGTTTGTTTGTTTTCTCTCCCTGTCAATAAGACACTTTGCCCTAGTGGTGCTGCCTTGTAGGCCCCCAGTCTATGAGGAGGCTCTTGGCCCTCATATGACTGCTGAACTGGGGCAGGGGACTGTTATGTAGGGACACTCCACCACTCAGGAGGAGTGGGATGGAAGGATAGGGGGTAGAGGGTGGGAGGGCGGGACTGGGAGGGATGGAAAGAGGACACTGTGATAGAAATGTAACCTGAAGTAATAAATGAATATTTTTTTGAAAAGATCTTTTTTTCTAGAAATCCCATTTAGGTATAAAGAGTAGAGTACTCACATTTTGCCAAGGAAAGTTGAGCATAAGGACCAAGCAGTCACAAAAAGGAGGCCCCGGATAAGGGCTTATAGTGGATTTCAAACACATTCTTTTTAGCTCGCTCATATCCTCTAATTGCAAGTCACAGTTCTAGCATCTCAACAAACTATTTATTATGATTGTTTTAAACTTTCCATTAAAAACAAATTTTAACATTGGGATAATGAAATTATTCTAAATAAAATAGTTATCTGAGACTACTTTGTGATGTTCCAAATGTAACCATGGTTTTGTTTTGTAGATGTGGAACATCGGAGTTAAATTTTCAAAGTATTTTTACATTAAAAAAAAAAGAGAAAAAGACTTATCAAGCCTCATTTTAAAACAAAGCAAGTATTTGATAGCCTGTGAATCACTACAGTGTTCCAACTCTGGCTTTCAGAAGCAGAGCCATATCAGACATGGCCTTGTCGTCTCTGCAGTGAGCAAGACAAGAGACCTGTGCTTGCCTGTTCATCTAACTTGCAGCCTCAGCATTTTTTCTGTCTGTTTCAAACAAAGTGACTGTGAGTTGACCTCTGAGAGGTCCATTTATGACAGCCTTTTAAAAAGCAGGAACATATATTTTCACAATCTGAAAATTTTCTAATGAATTTCATTCTTCCCCTTTCTGCATTCTAACAGTTCCTGGGAAATACATACAGACTGTGACTGAATATGGAAATACAAAAGTGTGGTATATTACAGACCTACATATTTGTTTAAAGCATGCTCTCCTTTTAAAGTCATAGGTATCTTATTTACCTTAGTAACAATCATGGCTTGCTTTAGATTTTCATGGACTTACGTAGTTAGTTACCACAGTGATATAAAAAACTAAGAGTTTAGACTCACACATCTCTTTGTGGGGGATGGAGTGGGCTAGTGATCTGAAGATTTCTGAAAGCTACAATGTTTCTCTATATATCTTCTGGCATCTCGCCTCTCATCAGAACAGATAAAAAAGTTACCCATTATCACATAAGTATAATTAGGAAACAATAAACCCTGTGACATCCACTTGGCAATTATGAAAAGGAAAAAGGCATCAATAGATCTTGGATGATAAATGATGGATGGTAGATAGATGATAGATAAATACATTGATTATAGATAGATGATAGATAGGTAGGTGATAGACAGATAGATGATAGATAGATAGGTGATAGTTAGATAGATGATAGATAGATAGATAGGTGATAGGTAGATAGACAGACAGACAGACAGACAGACAGATAGATAGATAGATAGATAGATAGATAGATAGATGCCTATGTAGTCAAATGAAATAGGTTAGTCAGTTTGGTTAGGCAGTTTACTCCTAGCAAGAAGAAGCCCCATACTGAGGCAAAAAGAGATAACATATCTGAAATTCAATGGACAGAGATAGTTTTTGGACTCCCAGGAGATCATCAGAAAGAGGCTTGTCAGAGGGCAGCTTCATGAAGACTTTGAAGTAGAGGGAAATGTGCTTTAGAGGCTTAAGGTAAAGCAAAGAAGCAATTGCTGAAAAATAATTCTTCTAAAGAGGCAAGAAGGATGAAAACCACAGCCATTTAGCCTGCACCTACTTATACCAAGTGGAAACATGGAGAAAAGTCCTCAGAATTAAACCAAATGAGTCTTTTAAGCCTTCAATCCCCACAATGAACATTTAAAGGGTGCATTATTTCAAAATTAATAAAAGAAGACATAAGATATATATTACTATAAAAAGAATACGGGAAAAAGGAATAAAAACATATCAACAAATATATTTTCATTAAAGATAATAAGACAGAGGAAATGGCTCATCATTTGAAGTCTTATCACACATGCAAAAGGTCCAGAGTTCAAATTCCCAGAACCCATGAAAATGTCAAGTGGGCAAGATGGCACACTTGTAATTACAAACTTGACAGGCAAACATGGAGGATCTGTAGAGGAGATTACTCTTATGTGGGAGCTCTTGGTTTGATTAGATTCTCTTACATCAAAGAATAAGGTAGATAGTAATAAAGGAAGATTTCATGAACCAACATTAAACTACCACATACATGCACATACACATTCCCAAACACACGTGAACATGGATAGACAGCCATACATGTATGCAATATATAGAGACACATAAAAAATACAATTTTTAAAAAGACAGCAGAGTAAAACTATAATACTATACTGATTTCTGTATTAAATACCGTCAACCACTCCATTGTAACCATGAGCAAAACAAATAAATTATATCAGAATGTTAAAATCTTTAGAATAGAGTTTGATTATATATATATCTCATATCATATATATACACATAATAAAACAAATATTTATATTAGAAATTCCTAGAAATGATAACCAAAACCATGGAACAAAATTGTTCCATAACCCAAAGAAATAAACAAACATCAAGACTCACTGTCCTCTTAAGTTTTCTAGAGGAGAAGCAACAAAGATCAATAGCAACAAACTGATTGATAGTGAGTTTTTAGTGTACTTAGCTTTTTGTTGTAAGTGTATATATAAGGAAAAGGTAATTACCTTTTCAGACATACAACATCCTCCCAAAACAATACAATGCAAATATCTCACAGTGAAAAACAAAATGGTTAAGATAACATACATAGTAAACACAACAGAATGAACTGAAACAGGAAAATGAACTGCATCATACAGCATGATTTTTGTACATTCAGTTTCTACATTAAGAGATAAAAGATTTCCATGTTTGAATTTTTTTTTATAAAATGAACAAAACACATATAGACATCCTTAAAAACTGAAACAACCATATGCACCAGAACAGTACTCCTGAGTACTTTATGTCTACTAAGCAGCACACAGACACTGTAATTCTTCTTATTTGTTTGTTGGAGCCATGTTGTAGGTTAACCTGACATTTTGTGCATGCAGTGAGTAGGCAGAGAGAATTCAGACAGGGAAACCGGCAAAAATGATGCCTATAATATAGGTCCTTAGATCCTGGTGCCTGTGGGGAAAGAGACAGCTGATGTATAACCATCAATTTATGGGGCCATGTTCCAGCTGTAGCAGAGTTGAACTTGTGACTTTGGGACGTATAGTGCTATTTGTTTGTTGTTTGTTTAAGAACATGAAAGAAATAGGTACATAGCGGGCAAAGCACTAAATTAGGTTTTCCTCCACCACTTAATGGAAATGGGGTCATTTGTGCCTTTATCCTCTCTTTACTCTTACATGTTGTCCTCCCTCCAACCCCACCTTTCTTTCTTCTTTCTTGTATTGTCAAAATCATATATACATATCAGATCCTCTCTTTTGGGACAGTCCTTTTACTGGTAGAAGACAATTAAGCAGGCATTTCATTAGAATCCTACAGCATTTTACATGTGAAGGAGCCACATAGAAAATGCACATCAGCAACCATGGGAAGGAGACCGAAGCCAAGGTCATACTGCTTTCAGGGTGCATTGCAGGGTAACTGCAGAGACTTCACACTTGTCACACACAAATCAGATCTAGCTCTCCTCTGGCTTTCTTCCTCTATGTTGGCCCCATTCTCTTCTCTAAAGCCTTCTGTATCCTCATCAAGTGTGAACTCTTTATGGTAAAGCAAAGAAGGTCCTTCGGTGCTATGAAGAGGGTTCTCCAGGAGCCAGAATATCAGCAGGTACTTGAGCGATATTTACTGTATGGTTATTTCACAGTGGTGGAGAAGGGTTCATTGATTCCAAGATGTAGCAAGGTGGAGTGGCTTGTACCTGCAATCCTGCAATCCTGGCTCTCAGAAGGCTGAGACATGAGGACTGATACAAATGTCAGGCCAGCTTGTGTTGCATGGTGAGGATCAGACTAGCTTTTGTTAATTAAAAAAAAAAAAAAAAGACCATGTCAAAAAGGCAAAACAAAACACAATGCTAAGATCTCATCTCATCAGGGAGCTCACCAGATGTAGACTCTCACAGAAAGTTTATGTTCATTTTTTCTTTCATAACTTCAGCTGTTATGCTCACACTGATTCTTCTTCCTGAACTGTGCAAGAAGCCAAAGACCATGTGATTGGAGCCTTGCTTTTTTTCTTCTACAAAAAGGAAACTAAGCCAATTCTTAGTATTGTAAGTATTGCCTTTGTCTACTGCATGCAATCCCATCAATATTGGTTATATTTTAAGTTATATATATATATATATACATATATATATGTATATATATGTAACTTATATATAAATCACCCTCTTAAGTAACCATCTGCTATGCTGTCATTTGTATGTACATGAGTGTATGTGTGTGTCCACATGTCGGATGCATTTACACTTGTTTATTCATGAACATGGAGGCCAGAGTTCAATATCTGTTGTCTTCCTTAGTTAGCCTCCATCTTATTGTTTGAGGTAGGGACATTCACTGAACCTGCATCTCACTGACTCAGCTAGACTGGCTGGCCAGTGGGCCTCAGGGACACTCTTGTCTGATCCTACCAAGAATGGATCATAAGCATACACCCTCCCCCCCACCCAGTGTTTTACACTGGGGCTAGAGATCTAAACACAAATCCTTATACCTGTATGGCAAGGGTTTGACTGAATAAACCATCATCAACCTCAGACTACGCGTTCTTTATTAAATAATTCTAGAGCCTCCTTGGTGATATTTGAATCTGCAAACCAAAAAGAACCAATTATACATCATTCAGGAGTTAAATAGCAAACTCAAGCATAAAGCAAACTTAGGCAAGTAACCAAAGAAAATTAATGTGCCAAGCCAAACTAAAAGCAAATCTTAAGGTCCTCTGACTGAATTTTGACTGAGCACAAACTGTTACTAATTGATTAAACCTGGCAATAACTCTGTGTGGTGCTCCAATAATACAAGGAAAAAAAATAAGAAGAAATCATTACCTTTGCTTGAATAAAGAAATGCAGATTCCTAACCCTCACTCCAAACAAAAGTCAGAAAAGAAACACTGGAGTTTGTTTTCCCCATGGGTCAGTTAAAGGCAAATTGCTTAACAAATACTGAAATGGAACAGAATTGAAAAAAATGTAAATTTCTTACTAGATCTTGCTTGTTCCCTCTTTTATAAAAAGTAAAGTTTTATTAACACACAGTTGTATGCCTATTTGCTTATTTTCTAGTACTGCTTTTCTATGATAACACCAAATTAAATGGTGCAGATAGATCCCATACAATACACATAAATTGTCATATTTACTGTTAGGTCCTTAGGGAAAAAATTGTGTTCTGGAAAACCTTAAAGCAATAGAAACATTACTGACTGGGACTTAGGATCTCTGAAGTGTACATAACAGTATGGGTCTGAGGCCAGATGCTCAGCTGCTTGAAACCAGCATATGTTAGCAGAAAGGAGTCGATGCTGAGCAACACCAGATCATATGCTTAAGAGATCTCAAATGAGAATTCAAAAAAAAAAGAGAAAGACATTAAAAGTTGGCCAAAAAAACAATGCTATCAACTGTCTTCCAAAGAATTGCTGAACTACTAAAATAAACCTATCACTTAATGTTAAATGAAAACAAGAGAGAAGAGAGAAATCATTATTTCATAGGTTCTTGGTAGAGTACATCTTTCAAAGTCTGTATATGGAGAGATGAATAGAATAAAATACCTATTTTGGTGATAAAATGTTTATGTAGCACTAGACTAAGATTATGGGCCAGCAATTATTCCCTATGTGTCCCACCACCATGCCAGAAGTTGTTTAAAATGGAGAACCAGTCTTTCCAACACTAAATTTTGTGAACGCAAATGTACCATATGAATGCTTCACAATTATTGGGTCATGATTCTTCTCTGAATGTTAAGAGGATGAAACATTCCTAGGGAGTAGGAATTGCCATTTAAAAGAGAAATAAAATGGAGTTATGTAGTCTCATAAGTTTGGTAATTACTGAATTAAATAAGGATGAGAGTGGCTTTCTATTGCTTTTTACTCATTTTAAATCTTTTAATAAATATGTAAATGTGCTTGATAAATCTTCAAAAGAAAAGACATATAACATCGTATTTGCAAATTCCTCTGACCATAAAAGATCATGTTCTTGAACATTTGTTGTAACCTCTTAAATAATGATGTCTGGCTGGTTTTCACTGGGTAGATTTATGACAAGTGCTCGGAAGAGCAATTTGACTCAAGGATGTATCAGGAAACTTGGGACACTGGACATAGGTGAGGCGAAGCTAGGAGAATCTTCTCTTCTGAGGCTCCTAGTAATGGCTCAGCATATTAGAAATAAGGATAAAAACTATGCCTTCATGTCTGAAAACTGTTTTTTTTAAGATTATATGTATATGCCTAATCAACTTATAAACAATCTCTAAGTGTAGCATCTACTTGTCTGACTCATGACCCCAGAAACTGTGAAGCACTCATGTGGTACATTTGTGTTCACAAAATTTAGTGTTGGAAATACTTGTTCTCCATTTTAAATAGTTTCTGGCATGGCAGTAGGGCAAATAGGGAATAATTGCTGGCCCATTCATATACCATGCAGGTTGCATTTTATCTGTGTATTTTCTGGTTTTGCCTTTAATTCAAAATTGGGCTTCACTGATCTGGGTTTCATTCATGTAAGTGTATGTGTTCTTCAGTGTTGATAGATTCAATTAGTGACTCAGATGTACATAATTGTAGTTTCTTCAGATGGTCTCTGATCAGAAGTTTAGCCCAATTCTTGCAAGAAGCAATAGTTCCTTTGAAAAACCAGCTTTAAACAGGACAAGTAATGTTGTTAAGTGCTGCCATGGTCCTATCACTCAGCATTTGTGTGTCTAATAATCTCCATCTCACCAATAGAGAACCCTATGGCATGGATCATAATCATTTTTGGTTGAGTGGTGTGTGATTTTAATGCAGTAAAATTAAGTTTACTAATTCAGAAATGTTTTCTTCTAAATCTATTTAAAGATACGTAGAATTTACCTCAATATGTCTTAACTTATAAATACAGCATAATTACTAGATTACAGAAAAAAATCTAAGGAGTCATGAATAATGCATAGTATAGCATTTCTACCCTCAAATTCTGACAAAATATGTACTGAGTGGATATATATCACATGAGTAGTATATGTCAGAAGAGGGATGATTGTAAAAAAATACTAGAATTCAAAATAAAACAAAAAGTCACGAGTTAAACAAATTATTTTAAGAGTTGCCTTATTCATGATGTCATATTACAGTAGATTAGTAACTAAGATACAGTATGTGATTATTGTGAGGAAAAATAAGTCAAATTCAAGATCTGATAGGCACACTGACAAAGCAAGAGGCACTTAATAACAACTGGCCACTGTTATTCTTGTGAGATTGTTATAACCACCTTTTACAAGAAAATTATCAAAACAATATTTATATGTTTGTATGTAAATGGGCAGAAGTGTGGGTATAAGCAATGGAATTAGAAAGCAAACCATTGGAGATGAATAAGGTTGAAACAGGCAATAGGACACAGGAAACATGCCAGCTGAAAAGACTGTATGAGGTGGATGGAAGGGTGCAATACAGATTTAGAAGGATGGAAAGGAATGAAGAAAATAGAAAAAAATAAACTTTGTATGAAAATGTCACAATTGGACTTAGTACTGTGTATGCAAATTAAATAAATACAGTAATTCAATGAAAATAATTCAAATAAAAGTTGTAGAAACATAATCAAGGTAGGGAAGGTAATAGGTGCTTGGCTTCCTGACACACCACACATAAAGTACAGTCAGAAGAACTCTGGCTTAAAATTGGGAGTTCATAACTGTTTGTGCATGAAGGATAAATAGGACTCCATCACTGTGATTCTAGGTACTCCCACAACTTCACAGCAGTGCTGGCTACAAGATACGGTGTATGATCAGAAGGATTATTATAGTTAATTACACGTTAGGAGTAGAGTCAAACAAAAGAGCACAAGGAAGAAAAAAATACACTCTTGTTGTTTCCTGAATTAGCTGAATGCTAATGTTGTGCTGTCCTTACTTAAAATGAACTTTATTTTATATTTGTTGTATGGGGATTTGTGGAATGTATTCAGCTGTTGACATCTCAACAAACCCTTAAACAGAAGGTTGAAAAACAGCTTATCAAAACTGTGTGTTATGAAATAGCAAAACCACATTTAGAGCAACCTAATTTGTAAGCTTTCTTTTTATCAATTAATAGCATCATTAATCTATTGGTAAAAGAATGATAGTTGACCTAGTATAGCTTAACAGGAGATATTAAAATTTAATATTTATACATTTGTGATTACATATAGCCAATTTGTACCCTATACTGTAGTTGGATCCAGGCATGTCAGTTTCTTCGTGAGGGCATAGAATATGAGCATCCTATTTGGAAGGCATTTTTTGAAACTATTTTAAGTGAGATGCAATACTTGAATTTAGGAAGTTGAATTTTTTTTTAAACAATTTAACTTTAAAAATTCCTAAATAGACAAACATTAGGTGGAGCTCAGGAAATCCTATAGAAGAGGTAGAGGAAGGAAGGGTCAAGGACACCACAGGACACAGTTCACATGAACTAATCAGGGCTTAGAGAGACCTAACACATACTGGAATAACAATCAAGGAGCCTGTATAGGTCTGACCTAGATAGGCTGCATGTTACGGTTGTGTAACTTGGTGTTCTTGTGGGACACCTTACAGTGGGAGCAGGGACTGTCTGATTATTTTGCCTCCTTGTGGGACCCTCTTCCTCAAACTGGGTTGCCTTATCCAGCCTTCACATGAGGGTATGTGCCTAGTCTTATGTAGCTTGCTGTACCTTGTTTGGTTGATGTCCCCGGGCGACCTGCTCTTTCCTGAAGGGAAAAGAATTAGTAGTGGATCTAGGGGAGAGGGGAGTTGGGAAAATGATTGGGGGGGGGGGAGAGGAGGGAGGAAAAACTGGAGTTGGGTGTAATATACCAAAAAATAAATAAATAAATAAGAAAGAAAATAAATTCCTAAATGGAAATTTCAGTAAAAGAGGGAGGTGCACAAAAAATGCACAGTCATTCAAGCCCTACACACCAAGAGAACTGACATATTAATCTAGTTTAGGTTATACTAAACTTATCAATGTACAGACTTTCCCTTGTATCAGTGAAGCCAATCAGTATTCTACAGAATGAAGGAAATAGTTTGTAAGAAACAAGGTATATCTCAGGTTTTATAATTTATTACTTGGACACCAAAAATAAAAATAAAAATGCATTTCATTAAGGGACAAAATAGTGGTAAACATGTGTTTAATTTCAAAGAATTGGTATTTAATCATGTAAATAACAAAGACTTTAAAGCAATTGATTTTGATAGTGAATGAAAAAAGATTAGAAGTGAAGGGAAGTTAACTTGTAAAAACAAAAGTACACATTCAGGACAGCTTCAAGGTTGTGCTTTGATTTAGAGGAATATTTTTGGAACGATGCTCATTTGTATTTGTTAGTGGCCACTTAAAGCCTTTGACTCTAACGGTGAATATTCCCCTTTTTTGTTTGTATACATCTGATATCAAACATCTGACATTGTGGGGAAGTTTGGTAAATTCTCTCATGGCTCCTAGTCAGACTAGGATGTGTCCACGCTGCTCACGTTGGTTCAGTTACATCTCTGGAAGGTGGAGGAGGGTTGGATAGGGTGCTGTTTCTTCAGAGTGATATAGAGTAAATTATCAGTTGTACAGATTGAAGCAGAGTACAGGAAAGTGAAGAATGCTGGTCAGATGTAGTTGTTTTCTGTGTTTTTGGGCAAGAAGCCCAAACTCTTCTGGGGTGGGTCAGTCACAAATACTCTCTCAGTGCCTCAAATTCTGCTTTCAAGTTGTTTTGATTTTGTTGTCTGACAACTCTCCTGAAGATACAGCCATCTCAGAAGACACTGTGTTTGCTCATCAACCCAAATTTTGGAGAATTCCCTCATACAAAAGGCTTTATGTTTAGAATACAGTCTTTATCACATTACCTGTGTTTTTATGTATTTTTGTAAGTAGTACTTGATCTCAGGGAGCTACTGAAGTATTCTTAATATAAGAATTATATATAAATACATATTCAAGGAAAAAAGTATAAATTTCCAGGATTCCTCACTAGAATATGAATAATTTCCTGTTCCTCATAAATAAATATATCCTAATTAAACAGATTATAACATCTTGAACACATTGTTTAATAACCTGAGTTAACTTCAAGTTGTAACAGTTTAGTTGCTCACAGTTCCTAAACACTCAAAGCTCTTGCTTCTACTTTTTGTAGCCTTATGCTGATACTATAACAAAAGGCCAATAATTTACTCTTTTCCTGGATAACAAAAGTATTTATCACTTTATGTAGTATCAAAAGCCTTTTCCAAAGGCATTTCATGAGAATTTAACAAAAATTTGCAATATCCAATGCAATATATTCAGTCAGAGTACAATTTGACCATTCAACAAAGAACAAAGAAATCCAAAATAATGCCTGGGGCTTTGGAATGGGAATGAATATAATGATTAATGCTTTGTAAATCTTGGGGCACATTTTCCTCAAGAAGAATTACAGTGCTACCCTTTGCTATAATTCCATTTTTTATTGTACTTTATTACATTGCAATAGCAACCTTTTTACTCTAAGCTCAGCCCTTTGGCTATACTCTGACAGTCTATTTATGCTTTGATTTCATGAATAACAAATGACTGAAGTGACAAAAATATAACTTTCATTATTCATGCAAAAAGTTTAAAGTAAAATGTATTTAAGCATAAATGCTACTAAATTATTTTTAATCCAAAGGAATTAAAATATGCTCAAATGGGCTATTTATTTTTCTGGTTTTAATTCTTTTCTTTTCTCTCTCTTTCATTTATCCCCTTGTATTCTTTTTCCTTTCTTTCCATTCTTTTTTCTACCCCCATGGAAACACAGTGTCAAGGAAACCAAAATCTATTTTCCAGGATTTGGAAATATAACAATCAGTTACATCTTGGTACTTTTCCTGACAGTTGTAGGTTGATAGACATCACAGAAATGTGTGCATAGAGAGAAACTTGCAATTACTTCTTCAAGGCTCAGGGAATATTTTTTGGGAAAAAAACAAGAGCGTGTGGATTAGATATGTGGAACAAAAGAGGTGTCATTTTTGGATATGACACTGCCATTGTATTCAAGAACTCATGATGATAGGGAGGTGCTCTTGAGGTCCCATGCCTTCCTAAGGGTCTATTAGTCCTTAACTGCTTTGGAGAGAGGGTGCAGTTTTTAAAGTAAGTATCATAGCCCCTAATCAGTTGCTCATTCATGTTCAGGTAAAAAACTAACTTAACTAAAGTCAGTGAGGCACATATAGAAGATACAAAAGCAGGGGAAGGCTTGTATATTGGCTAGTATTATGTCAACTTAATTTGGGCTATGGTCATCTGGGAAGAGTAAATGTCAAATGAAAAAGTTCTGCAATACATTGGTCTGTAGGCAACACTGTAACATTGTTGGGGTGCACTGTGTGAAGATATGTCTCTGTATATTTAATTGTTAATTCTGTACCAGCAGAGCACTGTAACCCATCACTGGCCTCATATTTTGTAAACATATATCTTCACTCACCTGCCTAAGTCAATTGAATTGTATCTGATTTGCTTTAGTGAAGATCTGAGGGCCAGTGGCTGCGCAGAAGGGAAATGTGGAATTTCCGGACAGAGAGGTGGCTTCTGGGAGAATAATTCAGGAGCCAGAGATGCACCAGAATGACACAGGAAGGAACACTGGTACCTATCTGGGCGCGTGATGGACATAGTGCCAGTATTAGCAGGGATGATATTAGAGTAGCTGAGAGTCTCCCTAGCTGAACCGCCTACACTTTTAAATACTAATAAGTCTCAGTGTCCTTATTTAACCTCTGATGGGTCCAAGAAAGTTCCGCTATACAAGACTGTGGACATCTTGATTGGCAGCTGATGTGGAAGTACCTGGCCCACTTTGGATGGTGTTTTCTCTCCGACAGGTGGTTACGCCTGGTATAAGAAAGAGGGCTGACAGACATTGATTGTAAAGCAGGAATTATGAAGGACTTGTCTGCCGGGTCTTGGCAGAGCTAGGCTGTCAACTTACCTGCTTCCAAGTTTTGTCCTTTTTGGACAGCATTCTGTCTACAGTTGAAGCAAGGGATTTTTCTCGCCCAGTGACAGGCTTGCCAATAATGCAACTATCTCCAATTGGAGATTCTTCAATGCTCATCTTCTACTTGGAGTAGAATAGGGGGTGCTTTCAGGAGCTGACATGTCTCGATATGAAAATATCTTAAGAACCCTTCTTGGAATGCCAAATACTACAGATGTCTTGAGGTTTTTCAAGACTACCTATCTATCTCTGTATATTTTGATTAAGCAAATGTTGTTTTTCTCTTAGCAACTTGGTTTCCAGTTAACTTAGAACACATCTATGATAAACTATTCTAGCACCTAACCAAATGAAATACTGGGCCAAGAGGCTGAAGATAGATGCTCTAATGTATGGAGAGAAATTGGGGACTGTCCAGGCAGCCAGTTGTCTGTCATTTCTTAGTTTTGGAAGCTGCTGGCTCTGTACTTACTGTATATTCAGATATATTAATCCTTCTCAGATCTCTGATGTGGTTGAAGACTAGATAGTTATAGTCTCACAGTTAAATTTTAACTTGTTGAAGAATTATGAGATATTCTAGGTCTTAAAATATGTTTTTAAGTTGGTAATGCAAGTTAGGATGGAAATGAGCTAGATATAGAACTTTAAACTCATGGAGATAGATAGATAATAGAATATTAATATCGGTTGCCAAATATGTATGGACTGGACATTGGGAATGTATGTTATACCTTATAATTTTCATAATTGTGCCCTAATTATTCAAAAAACAAGAATTATGAGTTCCAGGAGAAGGGGAAGAGGGTAGTAGGGTGGGGCTTGGAGGGGCAGAGGGAGGGGACTGTGATGGAGATGTAAATTGAAGTAATAAATAAACACTTAAAAAAACAAGCAAACAGAAATCCAATAGAAAAGAAAAGAAAACGAGCTGATGAAGCCGTGAACAGGTGCCCAGAAAACAATGCTCTCCCACGGCTTCTACTTCAGGTTCTGCCTCCACGTTCCTGGCTTATATTCGTGTACTGATGTCCCTGTATAATGGTGTGTTGCCCCAGTGATGTGAGAAGAAATGAACAGGTTCCTTCACAAGTAGCTTTTTTCATGGTATGTTACTACAACAGAAGAAGCCCTAACTAAGAGCTACACTGGTTTCCAGAAGGTAGAGAGGAATGCAGTCATAGACATGTGTGTAAATGATTAAAATTTATGATACACGCATATAAAACTGTCAAACAATTAAACACTAAAACTAACTTGCATTACCTAATAGGCTGCCATTAAGGATTAACAATTTGCTTTAACACTACTATTAAATATTATGGCATTTCTATTGAACATGCATTGATGTGTTCAAGGGTACATAGAACACAATAGTACTAAGAAAGATCTTATTTGGAATGCAGAGATCTATAACATTATCACCTTTACAGGGTCCAGTCTTCAAAATAAAACAATTAGTGTTCAAACATGAAGTCTTCAAGTTTTAATTAGAGAAATATCATTATTTCCATCATATTGACTCATTTTTATTGCCTAGTCTTAATGATACTTTCATTCTGATTCTAAATAAATTAACATTAAAATTCAAGTTTTTGAAAATTATGTATTTTTAAAAAGTGACAGATGCAAGAAGAGAAAGACGTGGGAGAAAAGAAGCTGTCAGACTGCTAATGTTTAATTAGATACAATATGTGGGATGTGAGACATGTCACTAGCAAGTTTAATATATAGCCATTTCATATGATCAAGAGAAAAAGCAACAATCATATTTGATGTCTTATTCTAGACTTCAGAAAGTTTCTATCTGAACAAATCACAGAATCATTGCCTCTTCGCTCTGTGCCCCTAGAGACCACATCGTTTTCTGGAGTGTTCTGAGCATGCCGGGCAATAGACCCCACGCAAAGAACTGTGGGATGACCTGAAATGTCTTAGAAGAGCAACTAGGCTAGCTTGATTTTGTCCAAGCTCCTCAAACTAGCAGATTCCTGATATTCTCTCCTTCTGGATAGGAAACCATCAAGACTTCTACCCCTTGCTGCTAAACTGAGGGACATTTTTCTACTACATAACACCTTTCCTGCCAGGAGATAGAGGCTCGCTGAGTCATCGCTGTGATCTTTCTACAGATTTTTACCCTAGATGGTTCACATTCATACATTGTTCTGTTGTCTATCCTATCTTGGCCTTGTTATGTTTACTTTAATTTTGTAAAGTAAGTCCTACTTCAATTTACCTAAGAAACTTTTCTTCAGGAAAAAATATTCAAATACTTATTCAAATATACATATTTGAAAGAGTGTTTAGGAAAAGTTTTATCATATAACCCTTTGTTGGACAGGCATGGATTGCCATAACGTATTAAATACTTTGAGGAATTCTGGAGTTATATACTTATTCTCTGATTAGTCTAGGATTCTCCAAACATTTAACCACTCAATACTTCTCTTCAAATGTTAGTTACTTACCTTATAAAATATGAATGGCCAATAGACTACAATATGGGGAAATATTAATACAAATACTAGTTATAAGAAACAAAAATCAAAACTGATTTTATAGGGAGATTTTGGTTTTCAATATTTCATGTACTTTATATATAAAATTAATTTACAGCATCTTAATTTTTTTCTATTTTATGCATTTGTGTAAGTTGTAAGATAATTACTGTGAAAAGAATGTTGCCACAAAAGATACATTTTATCATGTTTCTAGGATTGCTACTTTTGTGACATCTTTTTAGTCTCTGACTTGAATGAGATGATACCTGGGATTCTTGTACTTGAAGGCCACAGAATTCAAAAAGGTATATCCACTTCTAAGTTATCATTCACATGTTTCAAATGACAGCACATGCTAGTGAGGCTGTGGAGAAATGGGAACACTTCTCCATTGCTGATGGGAGTGCAAAGTTGTACAACCACTATAAAAATCAGTCTGGCGATGTCTTAGAAAACTTGGAATAGTTCTACCTCAAGACCCAGCCATACCACTTCTGGGTATCCACCCAAATGATTCCTCACCAAATCACAAGGACATTTACTCATCTATGTTCATAGCAATCTTATATGTAATAGCTAGAAACTGGAAACAGCCCAGATGTCCCTCAACTGAAGAATGGATTAAAAAATGGTGGTACATTTATACAAAAGAATACTACTAAGCCATCAGAAACAAGGAAATTATGGAATTTGCAACCAAATGAATGGAACTAGAAAAGCTCATCCTGAGTGAGCTAACCCAGACTCAGAAAGATGCACATGGCATCTATTCACTTATAATTGGATTTTAGCCCTGTAGTACAGGATAGCTATCCTTCAATCAACACATCAAAAGGAAAAGGAACGTAGTCCTTGTTACCTGTTAGTGGAACACTTTGCCCTAGTGGTACTGCCATATAGGCCCCCTGTGCAAAAAAACTCTTAGACCTCATATGGCTGTAGAACTGAGGGGGACTGATCTGTAGGGGCAACCCACTCCAGAGTAGTAGGATAAGTGAGAAAGGCGGGGGGAAGGGTGGGAGGGTGGAACTGGGAGTGGTTTAGAAAGGAATTGTGATGGATATGCAACTTGATGTAATAAATAAAAAGAAATAGACTATGGACACATCCCTATAAGTTTTATGGCATAAAGCATAGTACAGTTTGGTTTATCTTTTATATTTTTTGAAAATCTGCAGATAGTTCTCAGTGTCTCCATCTCTCATTTGGACTGCCATTAGAGCCTCTGTGTTCTGGCAACAACTTTCTATGTCTATCATCAAGTCACTTTTCCTTCCTATGTTGACCTCTATTTCTCTAACTCCATCTTCCTCTTTGGTCCAGTGTTCTACTTCTCATAACTGCTGAACTATTTTTTAGATCAAGACACCTCATGACTTTAAATACTTATCTATTATAGCCAGCTCACACTTTATATTCACTGAAATAGATAGATAATGGAATATTATTAGTAGGTGCTAAATGCATATGGACTGAACATTGGGAATGTATGTCATACCTTACAGTTTTCATAATTGTTTCCTAATTGTTCTTATTGTTTTGTATTTATTGTTATAAGAAACAGAGCCTTTTATTGGACTAAAAGGGGTAGATATTGGGAAAATGATATAAAAATTTTTAAAAAGTATATAATATAATCAAGAATATTAAGTGTTGCCCTTTAAGACAATATTTTAGTCAAGTTTCTTCCTGTCTCCAAACCTTGAAGTCTGTATCTGTCCCCAGGCCATTGAGGAACATAGCCTGAGCTCTGAGTCTTCTGTCTCCTTTTTACTAAAAGTTTTGTTTTAGAAACTTGATAAATATAACTATCCCACTGAGATATGAATCTTCTTAAAGGATCCTTTGCAAATGTGGCTATCCAAGGATGTCTTTGTCTAGCACTGCAAGCCACCCTTTTAGTAATCAAAAAAGACAGTGTTAGGAGTTACAGCCTAATGTTGAGGCCATGTAGCTCCAACATATAAAACTACCTTATTATGAAAGTATAACAAAGTTGTGTCCTTGTGTAAGAGTGCTACATAACTACTCTATATTCTGTTTTGCTTTTTTTTAAGGAGTAAATATTCTTTATCTTATTTGTTTCACTTATTTTACTCCCCTCTCAATGTGTTATAATTTTTTGTTTACAGCATTTTTTCAGCATGGAATTTTCTCTGACTCCTTGCAACATATCCCTAATGACTTAAAGCAAGCTGAATGACATCCAATAAATGTTTTGTGAAATGTTGAATAAAGAAAAATGGAAGGAATGTGAAAGACCTTTTTTTTTGTAATCATCCATGAAAACAAATGATGATATATTGAGCAGAGTTTTGAAAGGGATAGACAGATAGAAGTACAGACATGTGCTGGTGCTTGGATGGCTTACTTGAGGTCTACTTGTTAATGCTGCATGGATATTAATATTAACACAGAGACAGAGTTTACTTGGTCAAGGAATGTAGGGAAGGCACCAGTCTTCCCTATTCATATTCCAGAATCTGTTGGATTCACCAAAGGACACATTGACTTATCAGCTTCTCTTTTATTAGCATTATCTTCATAGAGATAACACTGACAAATTAAACTTTTGGAAAAGCTAAGAGACTTCACGATAACCAAGCCTGAGCATGTGAATATTTTCTCATGGAGTTCTGATTTTAGGAGTACCTAGCCCTGAATCAAAGAAAGCATAATAAATAATAAAAATGTTGTAATTGTGGATCTGGGAAATAATCAGCCAGTTGGTTTGCATATTCTCGAAAAAATTCAAGATATGCACTTGAAAAAGTCAAAAAACTTGAACACTTTTTCAGGATACAAATTTACTTTGTAAGCATGGTCATCTGGCCTTATAATTTCAAAGTAACATAAAAACTCATTATCAAAAACAGACATGAGGGTCCTAACTATAAAGCTAACTGGGTAAAGACTTCCCTTTGTTTTGGCTCCTATACAATTTATCTTTAAGAATAGGAGTCTCTGCAAGTCTGCTCAAGGTGAGTCATCCTCCTATGATGCACTATCTGAGAACTTGACCAAGTCACAGATTTTATATCCAGGACAAATTACCGACAAACTTAGTCTCTGCCAATAAAAAATACTGTTCTTAGAATTTTAAGTCATGAGCACGTAATAAAACAACTCTAACCTGTGACCTTAAAATGAATTCTAATTTGGTCTTGACACTCATAAAGAGTATACTGCATTCTCAGGTCCTCTGCTGCATGGCTTTATAGCCTTTTAAATGGCAATGGACATTTACTTATATGACAAGGTCATGGAAGATGATGGATTAAATGAAAAAACAAAACAAAAAACTAAGTTTCATATTTTCCAAGCATTGTTTTTTCAAGGTGTTCAAGAATCTTGTTCAACCTTCAAAGCATTTTAAAAATAATTAAGGAACTTACTACCTTAAGAAACAAATACAATATAAATATTTCTTCCTTTTGTTACAAGTCTATTAGTTCTTAAATTTGTACTACACTGCTTTACACGTTTTATTTAATAAATATTTGTGATACATCTGGTCATTATGTGTATGTCTCAAAATTATAGTCTGTTTACATCTTTTGATATTGTCTAAATATACCATACAACTTTCTCTAGTAACATGCTACTTTTGACCCAAGGTTGCATTTGCGAACTTACACATCTTTGATAAATATGATCCTAGTTCATGTTTTACCTCATTTTGTCTATGTGGTGTGTATTTTTCTTAATTGGCACTCAATCCTGGGCTCACACTGGAATGTACTTAAGTATAAAGCACAAGAAGATAGATATTTCCTATCAGAACAGAAATATTTTCCAAGTCCTCATAAATGCATGTGCCCTAAAACTTTAAAACTCAAACCCTTGTAAAGCTTAGGCTGCAACATGGTGCACAGATTTACAGTAGCTTGCATCTTCAAATTTTCAAAATATTTGAAAACATGTGAATAAAAAAGTCCATACTTAATAGGGTAGGCCAAACTCACAACATTAAGTAAAAGGATGTGAAAAATACTATTTTAAAGATGCAAATTTGGAAGGAATTAACTTGTATACATGACAAAGCAATTCAAACTAGGATTCATTATAAATTAAATATCTAATTACAATTTTATCATTAAAGAAAAACACACTATAAAATCAGCTAATTAATTTTAAAAATTAGCCCCAGAGATCAACCAGAAGACAGTATTTTTATGAAGTATTTACTAGACTAAATTTTAAATTTGGTATATGAATGAGATTTAAATATGTAATGGCATGGCAAATAGTTAGCAATACATTTTTATTTATAAGAAACATAAAACACATTTCAGCAAAAGGATTATTATCACATTTGGTTTAGAGGAATTTTAATTTGGAACATGGCTGCTCTGACAAATCTAAAGACCTTCTAGGTCTATGTGATCTGGCTGGAAAACAGACACACCTTTAATCCCAGGAGACTGAAGCAAGTAGATCTCTGAGTTCAAGGTCAGCCTGGTATAGAGCAAGTTTCAGGTAAAGAAATGCTTAGGTCCAGGCATGGTGGTACATGCCTTTAATCCCAGGATTTAGGAGACAGAAACACGTAGATCTCGGAGTTTTGTTCAGTCAATTCAGTTGAATCAGTGAGTTGAGAAGGAGTGAAGTGGAGTTGAGTTTGCGGCAGTTCAGTTTGTGAAATTCAGAGGCAGGTTTTATTGGGATAGTTGAAGACAGTACAAACAAGGCACAGGTGAAGACAGAACAAGTCAGAGAATGAGAAGAAATCAGAAGATTAGAACAGATTGCTGGAGTTGGTTTGAGGCCAGGCAGAGCAATTCAGACAGAAACTGAGAGAAGCCAGATTGAATCAGTCATCTTGGAGAGGAGTTTGAGCCATAGCAACTGAGTTGAACCAGCCAGCCAAGAGTTCAGAAAGAACTAGAAAGGGTGAGCTTATTCAGCAGTAAATCTAAGAGGCAGAAAACACTCTAGGGATAGAGAAGATTGTACTGAGGCTAGAGCTCCCAGGACTAGGACTAGGTTGAGAGACGGAAGCAGTAAGCATTAGAGACAGCAATTACATTAGGAGTGTAAAAGTAACTTTAACAATTTGACTTTATTGCAACCACAGACAAAGGTTAGGTTAATGGATTACCCACTGATTTTAGATTGTGAATGATTGAGATTTTAATTATAATCCTGTTAGCAGGCTTTGTAAAAATGGGTAAGCTTAAAACATATATGGTACCCTTGATGGTTTCAACAGTTAGGAGGAAAAAGTGAACATCACATGGGTATGCCCAATCTTCTGGAGACCATGGTTGCCATAAATGGGTGGAGTGATGATAGTGAGGACATAGTGTCCTTAGCTGCTTCAGTGTTTTGGAAGAGGGTAGAGAAGATTAGGGACTAATTAACATAACAAATTAATTCCTGAACTCTTTCCAGATTTATTAGACATTATGAGTTCCTAAATGATTGAAATATCTGTATTCTTTATATAAAAATTTGATAAAAGTGTTACCTATCTCAGCCATAGTAATGGTAGGTATCGGTCATAGTATTGACTATTTAACAGGTACTTTATCCCCATTGTATCTGATCATTGTGATTAGTGATTACTTTTGCAGAGGAAAACAAGAGGACTAAAATGTGTTCATTACAGCAACAAAGAGTAGAGGCTTTTGAGTAATATTCCCTGGATATATACATTCCCACTGCTTAATGGAATCACACCAATTGTCTGTATTTCAATGACTCTATTGTGCTGGCAGTGGGTGGCTTCAAATAATACTGTTTCAGTTAATATAATTAAATAAGTTTATATGCAGAATATGGCCCCAAGCACACAGAAACATTCAATACATACAATTCTGTAGCCATCCCTAGAGAAACATAGTGGTTTGATTAATGTCATAGGTTTATGTGATTTATGTACCTGGATTCATTAATTTTCACTGTCCAAAGAGTCTTATTTACTTAAGAGAAAGCATTTTCTTGAAAATATATTTTATGCCAGTATAATCTAGATAACTCAGGTGTTCAAAAAACTTTTTTTAAAAAGATTTTATTTATTATGTATATAATGTTCTGTCTGCAGGTATACCCTCAGGACAGAAGAGGGCACAAGATTTCATTATGGATGGTTGTAAGCCACCATGTGGTTGCTGGGAATCAAACTCAGGACCTCTGGAAGAATAGTCAGTGCTCTTAACCTCTGAGCCATCTCTCCAGCCCTCAAAAAACTTTTAAACCAAAACTGAATTCTACCTTCCCAGATATATTTTGGTATATTTTATTATGTTTCTCCCCTATGTACTGAAATATTTCCACAATTTTTTTAAATTTCATATCTTATTTTTATTCTATGTATATGGGTGTTTTGCTTGCACATATGTCTGACAGAGAGGGGGTGGGGTCCCTTGGACAGATGGAAGTCAGCTCTCATGTAAGTACTGATCATGAAACCCAGGTTCTCTGGAAGAGCAGCCAATACTCTTAACTGCTGAGTTACCTCTCTAGCCCTTGTTGCCCTGAATTAATATATTAGATATGAGAGTAATGAAATGTTAATTCTAATTGAGATGATTATTTTGCCAGATTCAGGAAAATAGCAAACACAGCACCAGCTTTTTTTCCTTCCAACCAGACATTCCTATAAACTATAATTTTCCTCTAGTTCCCAAGTAGAAACTGGAGTCAGTTTATTTCTTTTTTGTTTATTTATTTCACTTTTAATTGTGTATGTGTACATTCATGAATGTGTGTGTTTATGTGTGCATGTGTGTGTGCATCCATGTGTGTGCGTGTGTCCGTGTGTGTGTGTGTGTCCGTGTGTGTGTGTGTGTGTGTGTGTGTGTGTGTGTGTGTGTGTGTGTGTTTAACATCCAGAGGTGTTAAACCCTCTGAGTCTTATATTACAAGTGGTTGTGAGCATACATGGGTGCTGGGAACCAAAGCCAGGCCTTCTGCAAAACAAATATACACTCTTAATCACTGAGCCATCTCTCCAGACTTATGATAAATATGATTTAAAGGTGTTCATATGGCATTTAGACAATGATACCTGCTACTCCTAATCATTGATAAGAACTCCAAGTCTCATTTTTCATTTGCTATTCTGCAATTTCCACTAAATGATTATAGCTTTAGCTACAGAGGACATAGTGACTTACTTGAAAATCTAGCTTTATGTTGACATCTTCCCTCACTATTTATAAATACATTGAGTCTGAACAGCTTAGCAAATCACAGCTGTGTTCTTAGAAATATGTTTAAGGACAAAAAAATAAACACCACTGCTTATTACATATCATTTGTAGTGCACACTAAAGAAAATGCTTTTGGATGCAGGCACTTCTTATATATTCTTTGCAGGAAATAATAGTTACCAAACAAACAAATCCTTCAAACATTGGTATGATGTGATTCTGTAATACAGAGCATGAAATCATAGTTGACAAAGATTTCTGAATAGTGAACTAGTCTGTCACTTCCCAGTCTTTACATGGGTTCTAGACAAAGTCATAAATATAAGGCATTGAACGTATAAGCTAAGAAGCTTTTGCAGAACACACTGTACACTTCGGTCACAGGACATAGAGAATTTAAAGCTAGACTGTGCTGGAAGTCAAAGCTTTCTCTCCTCTGGCTAGCTTTCATAGAGCTGGAAGTTCTATACAGGCTGATGGGGAAGAAAAGTCATCATCAGTCTTACCTACATGCAAATCCTGTTAGCTATAATAATATCTGACAGGCTGGGTAGGATATGCCTTCTATGCAATAGTGACAAGACTGTTAAAGGGGTCACTAACAGCTTTCTGATTGGACTTGAATTTCATGTCTACTTTTGTAAAGTTGGTCAAGAGTCACAGGTTTGGCAGGTTACAAACCCTAACAGGGAGCCTGTAACACAGTGGGTTTTTATCATTTTTGATTTATTATTTATTCTAATCATTTTACTATCCTTAATAACTCTATTTCTCTTCCAACCCTTGTTTTTTTCTAACAACCTCCCCCCAACACTATGTGGGAGAGAAGGAAGGTTAGAGGGAAAAAGGACATAGGTCTCTTTGAGCTACTTCTGGCTGATTAGGGTCATTGGGTTCTTTGGAGGTGATACCAATCTCAGTCCAGAAGTCCAAGAAACAAGCAAACTAGGAAACGAGGAAATGGCAGCAGGAAGAACCAGCAACAGTTTGTGGGAAGCACTGAGCAGCAACTTCTTTCTTCTTTGTAGCGCCCCCTTCTCCTGGGGCTCTGGCTTTTCTTCTAGTTCTCAAGTCCTCAGAGTTAAACTTGCTCAGCTGGCTAAGCCATGCCCCTGCTATCTCATGAGGCAGTTAATAGTTTACCCCTGTGGTCTTAACTGAAGCACCCTCACACACGGGATTAAACAAAATCATTCTCATACCTTTTTTAATAAACAAAACTCTAACCACAGGAGCCTATTATTATTGTTTTGCTCACACGCATGTTGTTAACCTACCTTCTACACACTCATGTTTTACCCAGTTCTTCTCCTTGCCTTCATATGAGAAGTTTCTTACTATAGAGAAAAGTGCTTAATATAAAACTCACAACTGATTAAAGTGCTGAAAATCAGCGATGGTGGTGTGGTTTACACTAAATGGGACAGCTACCACCCCATTTGAGGCTCAGGAATCATTACAGATAAAGAGACAGACATTATGTAAGAACCTAGGATGAGAAGAATTTCAGCAAAAAGAAGTCTTCTGGGCATGACATGTTAGCTGCAGTCATATCATAATCTAACGGATGCTGTGGTTGACTGCACAAGACTTGTACAAACTTGGCCCCATCAGCATTTCATCATGGATGAGGTAGGGGCTGTAAGGCCCCTCTCTCCCTGTGTGATTATTGACAGTCAACAGTCACTGAGCCAGTGAGGTCATTGTTTACAGAGATGTAGCAACTAACTGAGAAGTTGCTGGTTCTCCAGTGGTCTCCTACCCACGTCAGCAAGAAGTTATGATTAAACTCAGTAGGCCACAAGGAAAAGATGGGAAGTATAATGGGGACTTGTTGCCAAGAAGGGTGAGAGAGAGAGACAGAGAGACAGAGAGAGAAAGAGACAGCGAGAGAAAGAGACAGAGAGACAGAGCGAGAAAGGGAAGAGGAGAGAAGAGGAGATGATGAGAATCAGGAAAAGAGGATGGAAGTTTTTAAAATTCAGGATATAAATGTATGAAACCCAAAATATTGAAAATTTTTGGTAAACGAACTTTTGATTATATAATCTTAACACATTGTGAGTTTATTCTCTCTCTTTAAGAACACTACAACCAGTGGCAATTTGTTATTATATGTCTATTATATACAACACCTTTTCTTCTATTGTTAAGGGATTAACCATCCAATAAACAGTGTTCATATCTCTCATTAAAACATTTTTCAAGGGAAATCTTGTGTGACATGGACATAGAAATCTACACTTTTATAATGACTGTGGAAATATGATTCTTAAATTAATATTAGAACTACTGTTTGGTTCATGAATCCCAGTCCTGGGTATTTATTCAAGGGAAGTGAAGCAGTCATGTTTAGAAGATATTCTCATGTTCACAGTAGCACAATTCACAATAAACCGTGTTTATGCATTGATGAATGGATAAGTTCTGACGTATGTACACAATGAAGCATTAACCAGTGATAGAAGAAACACTCTGTTGTGTGCAATAAAATGACCTGAGACAGACTGTGGTGAGTGCAATATGCCAAGCTCAGAAAGAAGTGTGCATTTTTGATCACACACAGTATTGCTAATTGTGGCTCTCATAGGAACTGAGAGCTGGTTGGTGGATTCCCAGAGGTTAGGGGCAATAGTGGGAAGGAAGTTATACATACAGTGTGACCAAGGGCTTCTAAGTTACAGTGTGATTGGTAAGAAGTTCTGTTGTGGAGGTAAAAAGTGAGGTGAGGGCAGATAACTATAACACCTTATACATTTGAAAATCTACAAGATAGGAAACATGGCTGAACATATAGATATTTTTGGCCTGAGTTACATGTTATCCAATGTATACACGTATCAAAACATCACATTATCTCATTATTACACGAAATTTTACTTATTGCATTGATGAAATTGAACTTAAAATTTTAAATCAATTTTAGAGGAGGGTCTGTTATCTTTTCCATTTCTCCATTGAGTATATTACATCCAGAATTATGTTGACCCATTAAATCTGTGAACCCAGTGTGTGTATCTCCCATATCTTCAAGGACAACCATTCCTTCATGCCTTCTATCCTGTGTCTTTTTCAGGGTGGTCATTTCTTATACTTACATCCATGATAAAAGGTAAACTTCAGCTACTCATCCAACCCTAGCTACTCTGTTTCATGAGAAAACAAGACAGAAAATGTATACCTTTCTACCTAGCCTATACCAAGCAAAAAAAAAAATATATACAATATTAATAATGAAAAGAGAGTGGGTAATAGATACAAGCAAGTTAAAATATAAGACATAATAGTAAAGGTACTGCCATTAAGAAAAAAATTATACTGAGTCACTGTGGTAAGAGGTTATATTCTGAAATTATCCTTATAGATATCCAGACCAAACATTCTGGAGTTCAAGCAACTTTGCCCCAAATATGTTACTGATAGTGGGGAACCAAAATTTGAAGTTACACAGCTAATACCACAAGCTATAGTTTTGGCCACTGAATGCAGAGTGAAATGGGTACTGTTCCAGAAACACCTATTAGTAGAATATACTCAAATAGAGGAGCAGAAAGCCAGAGTGGCTATTAAATTGGTAAACAAATTTCTTTACAAAAACCTGACAGTAAGATGAATTTTAAAAATATGGAAGTTACATTACATTTATTATTTAAATTGCCTGGAGCAACTTGTAATCTTGTTACGTAAATGCAATATTCAGATTCTAAACTCTTAGTAAGAAAGTACAACAAATTTACAGACATACTTAAACTAAAAACAGGATTGGGAAAATCCCATGTTGTAAAAAATGTAAAGAACCATGCTTCAAAACACATACCTACATTCATTCTTTATATATAAAGGTGACAATATTGTCATTTATCAGCTAATTAGTATATCAATATTTTGTACAAGTATTCATTGCAAACCATAGAGGAAGGTTTTTTATTTTGCTTTTGTTTTTGTCCCCATCTATGTAAAACTGGTCAGAGCCCAGGGAAAATTTAAACTCACACCCTGACAACACCATAACCTTGTTGCTTAATAGTTCAATTAGGAAATGTGCTGGAATAATTTAGTGTAATGATTATTTAAAAGAAAAAACATAGCCGGGCGGTGGTGGCGCACGCCTTTAATCCCAGCACTTGGGAGGCAGAGGCAGGCGGATCTTTGTGAGTTCGAGGCCAGCCTGGTCTACAAAGCAAGTCCAGGACAGCCCGAGCTGTTAAACAGAGAAACCCTGTCTCGAAAAACCAAAAAAAAAAAAAAGAAAAAACATACAGTTATTCTCATGAATGCCAACTTTGCATGAATATGTATGTTAGAATATATTTCACTCTAAAATACACAATGTACTAGTAGATAAAATAAAGACAATAAATACTGAACATTTTAGAATACAAAAGTTTAATGGAAACATCACTCATGCCTGCACAAAAAGTTCTACTCAATGAGATGACTTTTGGAACATCATGGTTCATGATATTATATGTGTTTATAGCATATGCAGGTATATATATATAATGTTATGCAAGTGAACTTACAAATATACTCAAAGATGTGGTATAGTTATAGTATGCATAGGAAACTGCATTTTCCTGTTAACACATGGCATGAATCATTTCACAGCAAATAATAAATATTTGTGTCATGAGTTTTAATTGCTGGAATATTTTTATATCAATAAAAAACTGATAAACTTTTGGTGCATTATTTTTTGTTGCTTTTACAAACAGAACTGCAATGATTATCCCAAGATCAGCTTTTCTATTTTCAAACCATAATCCTAGGTACTCTTTATTTTTTATTTATTTTGCTCATGATCTTGGTCATTTTTGCTGGTAAATACACATTCCCATTCAGAAGTTGCACATGGGGCTTCTGAGATTGTGTCGCTGAAGGTAAATTACCAGTTCTGGTTATTCCAAATGAATTCTTTGTCTTGGAACCATGGAAATGGCAGGAGGAAAAAGAAGCTAGCAAGGCCATTGTCTCCATGGAAACCTAGCTAGGAAAAGGACACCCAGTTGTCTTCCTTTGCTTGTATTGTGTTTTTTATTTTTCCATTAGCTGGTTCTCCATAAAAGTGTGTAAAGCCCTTTCCTCAATGTTTTAAAGCTCACTGTACTTTGTGAGCCTGCTGTCATGACTGCTGAAATGAACTAATGACCACACTTATTACAGAGATGAGCATCCTCACCTGATCCAGTTTATTCACTTTGGAAATGTTAGTAACATCTCATCTTGTAACACCTCTGTTCATTCCTACATCTCCACCCAGCTGTACCTCCCACCTGTTTCTCCAGGGTCGAATCTGGTGACTTTTCTGCCCCATTCTTCTCTTCTCCACAACCTGCCAGCTCTATTAGCTAAGCATTGCTTTTAGCTGTTTCTTATAACTTACCTAAGACATTGTACTTTGCATTTTGTGATTTCTCAATGCAAAAACACTGATGGCATTTTACAGACAGAAAGAAAAGTTTTGATAATCATAAATGCCTGTGAAAATATCTATGAAATGAATAAATTTATGGGTTCACATAAGTGTCTCAGTGGAGGAATTCTTGCTCAGCTTATGTAAAGCTCTAGGTTTAGAAAAATAAAAATATAATTTAGAAATTAGAAAGATGTAGACTATTATGTTCAATAATTAAGAGATCTGAACTTTTCTTAACCATTTTCAAAATGATTTAAAGTACAAAGGAATTTCTTAATTGTTTAGTGTAATACACAGAATGCTTTTCATTTCTACCTGATAAAATTCATTTAAAACTCTACAAATTAGTTTTTACCAATATCTATATCCACATCTGTATAGTTATATATGATTTTAAACTAGGTGTACTTGTACATGCTTTTAATATTAGCACTTGATAGGCAGATGTGAAAGGACTGCTGTAAGTTTGAGGCCAGCCTGGTCTTTTAGTAAGTTCCAGCCCACCCAAGGCTATGTAAGACTTTGCATCACAAAACCAAAACACAAAATGCATTCACATACACATATTCATACACAATGCAAGCATGCACATACACACCCACCTTCATACAAATGCTCATTTTTATCTCCTTTTACAAGAATTATTTTTAACCAATACAGAAAATATTGTCTATGATTTTTTAGATATTTAGGTACTTGTGTATGTGTATAATGTTGAATCAGCTTACATATGCCTATCTTCTGAGCACATGTCACTGTTCCCTGGTAAGACTTTCTCTGTCCTTTCCCTTGCTTTCCCGAAATGGGCAGTGCACAGCTGTGCCCCCAGTTACTATGCTATCTATATACAGTTCTCTAAACACCATGCTGCTATGTTACTGTAACTTGCCACCCACAGATCAAGGATTTCAATATGACTCGGAGGCGGGCTTACCATATTCCTAAGGTAGTCATAACAGGTTATAAATGGATATTTTAAAACACTCTATTCTCTCTTATTCTGAAGTGCATGTTAGCAAATGCTGGTTTCTCCTAGATCCCAGCTTCTCTTGGCCCTAGAATTCCTTGGTCGTAGCTGCATTTTTCCAGTGTCTGCCATTACCCCCAACTGATATTTTCCTATGTAGGTCTCCATATTCTCACCTCTCCTTTACTTCCCTTAAAGATGTCATTCATTGTCCTATGCTGACATGGTTCAAAATAACTTCATCTCGATTATTGCTACAAGCCCTAACCTCTAAAGTTATAGTCATGTTTGAACACATGTTGTGGGAACATCAACTATTACAGTGTAGAGTTTACTACTTCATGGGAACAAAGCACTGTGAACATTCCAAACATCTACTAGACCTATGTTTGGCTGAATATATTTACACATACATACTCTTATAAGACAGAGGTTGGCAGAAATAAATTCAGCCTTGATGTTTCTTGTACTACTCAATACTGTCAAACATTTTCTAGAAAATTTAAATGACAGTCTTACCTATCCTTGTGAGTTTTTTTCAGGCATGTTGTTACTTTAAAAAGCAAATTCAAGACCTCATCAAAGCTTAAGCTGTATCAGTTTTTTTCTTCATAAAAATATTCAAACTATTTTTCCTGCTTCAAAGATTTTAGAAAGTCTGGCTCTCAATTATAGATGGCTTGATTCTTCAGAAAAGCACAGTTGTGCAAAATATTGTAGCATATGGTAAGACTTCAGAGTGAAACTCAAAGGTAGTATTCTTTCAGAGTAAACTCTGAAAATAGAGTGAAAGTGCATTTTATTAATGTTAAGGATAGCTTTCAAATTCTTATGCATGGAGCAAATTGTTGTAGAATTTGTTTGTGGAGCTCTATTACTTTGAGGGGAGATTTACCTGTCTAGATTAGAGATGGGTCATACAGGTAAACCCGGGTGCCCTGTGTGAATGACAGAATGATGTCCATGTAGCTAGAAGGGCAGCACACGGGTTGGCATGGGTCACTAGTGTGGATGACATGTAACATTGACTCAGCAGCTGGCCACCAAGTGAAACAAAATATCACCAGGTTAAAACTGAAAAAGCAAACTACTGGAGTTGGGAGAAGAAGGCAAAATTTTCATGATGTACACTAACTAGGTCTTACTCAAAAGGTTATAAACTTTTAGAGTTTCCTGGTACGGTTTCTAATGAGAAATTGGAGCAGGATGCATTGAGATTTTATGTACTATTCCTAAAATTCTCCTTTCTTCTTCCAAGGCTTCAATCTGAAAAGTCTGTTAAAGGAATTATATATAAGCAGTGCTCTTTCTGTTTGAGCCAGTCTTTCCCTGTCTTGACTTGGTCGCCCTTCAAGGATTAATTCTGAAGTGGTCTACTCTCACAAACACCCTTTATTCACAAGAGGCCTGAATCTGCAAAGTAAAAAGTACAATAAACTTTCTTTTTCATGTCAATTATCTCTCTAATTGATTATCCTGATACTCTTAGCAAATCATGCCAAGAAATCATCCAATTTAAATAATTTAAATTTGTATGAGATAACAATCATAATATGATTTAATATATTTCCTCAGTGTGAGTCTGGGAAGAAAATTAAAAATGCAGTCTCATTACATTGTTGTGGTTGTACACATGACATTTGCACTGTAGAATTAACATCCCCCAAGTCCCACACAGTTTAGATCAAATAAGGCCACTCTGTTCTTTTCATAAGTTCCTGCATATTTCTTTTTGGGATAGCAGATAGTAGCAATTGTGGTCTTAAACAATAGAGTTAGCGGGTAATAGAGGTTGTTTCTACTTGGTTCAAGTTGCCTTTTGGATTGAAGAATAGATAAACAGAATTGTGTCTCCTGCTCCCCAAGTAATGAGTGGCTCATGAAAGTGGAGGACCAAACCACTGGAGATGGCAGAATCCTGGTGCCACAGACCTTGTCACTCTGGAGGGAGCATTGAGATTTTTTTTTTTATTATTTAAGTCCACATCCTAATTTGGCTCCTTAAAAACAATAAAACTGATTCCCCTCTTTGTCTTAGTTATACACAAGCTGCTGTCGTGGATTAAAGTGGTAAACTCACAGCATCCTGTATTTGATCATTTAATATCATTAAAATATGTTTACTTTCATTAAAATAATTTTATTATCATAAACATAAGAAGGTCTGTAATCTAGAGTATTGAATTGTAGATTCTTTGTAGGAGGGAATCTTTTCTAAATCTCAAGTTCACCATGAGTCCTTTCATAACTGAGCAATCTACAGAGTTCAAAGGGAATTTCTAGCAAGAAAATAAAAATATGAAAAAATAAATTAAAAATGAAATACCACTGATGGGATTATGCTCACTCTCCTACACAAAACCAACATCACCATTTATTTGTTTTTATACTTATATGTTATGCTTTATTACTTACAAAGTTTCCATTCACTTAACTTTTGTTTTCATTGAAAATAATTCTTTCATGCAGTATATTCTTTTCGTTTCCCCTTCCCCATTTCTTCCCAGATCCTCCCCACCTGCTCACCCATACAACTCCACACATTCTTTCTCTCTCTTTAGAAAACCAAACCAGAAAAAAAACAAAGAAAAATAAAACACACACATACACACACACTCATAATTTGTCTATAGCTAGATTTAACAGAGCTACACAAATTATTTTTTTAACATATGCTGGTTCTAGAGTACAGATCAGAGCCAAAAAGGTTTGGCCATTATAAGCATTTGCTAAGACAGCTGATCTTAAGAATTCTTGTAGCAACTATAACAAAACAAAAGTGATATCTACAAGGTGAGAGGAACATCTTGGTAGCAGCGGCCATTATTTAATTTCTATATGATTTAAAGCATCAAGTTGTGCAGATTGGATACATGCAAAATTTATTTGACAATAACCCCTTGCAAATGTTAAGAAATATGAAACAAATTAGCTGGACCACATGCTTAGAACCCCTTCCTTCATGTTGAATTCAAGGATGGTGTTTGTAGATGGTCTGACGTAGAGGCTATGTCTGCATGAGAAGCATAAAGCCACATAAACTTTTGGACATATATTTTTTTGTAAAAAGAGTAACAGCATAATAAGATAAAGAAAGATCTAGAACCCTGACCAGCAAAAATCATTATGGGTAAAAGATGCTATTTTAGAAAATAGTAATGTTCTCTTTGTAAAAAGATAAGTGTAGGCACTTCTCTCTGTAATACTTATTTTGTTGTATAAGTGCATTTAAAGTGACCTCTATACTCTTAGCAAAACTTTAAATGACAAAATATCATGACTGGCTAATAATACATGTGTAGTACACAGAATTTCTCAGTACATTTTTCAGGCTGAGTTGCTGTGCCTTTCAATCAACAACTCTTCAGTTTCCCTTTCCCAGACCTTGGAAACTGCCATTCCATTACTGTGTCTACATGGTCTAATTGTTTTTAATGGGACAGAGTTTGGATATGTAGCTTAGGCTGGTCTTGGATCTGTGCTCTTCCTGACTATGGAGTTCTGGGATTACAGGTAAAGGTCACTGTGCTCTTTCTGTTATTCAAAGACTATTATCAGTCTGTTAAAACATGGAAACAGGTATCATTTATTGTTTAACAATTGGCTTATTTCATTCAATACAACATTCTTTGAGTAAATCCATGTATATCTATGGAATATGATGTACTGCTTGGTTTATTCATCCAATGTGTAATGGAGAAACAGCATGATCTTCCCTGTAGCACATGCTTATCAACACATGCTATATGTCCATGTTCTCCACATGTCTAAAGCACATGTCTTTTCTCACCTGTTACATTGTGTCCACTGTGCGCCAGGAAGAAGGGGAGAGAATACACTAGTGGACTCATGAAACAGCAAAATATTTTCTTATTCGAAACATATAAGCTGGGTCGCTGAGCAGGGCTGTCATACAAGGACTCGGGAGCTTGTTTCTTCTGGCAGTCCCAAGTAGGGGCTGAAGCAGGATTTATAAGCATATAAATCAAAAGTACCTGGGCCAATTTATAGTTATAATTTTTACAAATCAGAATTCAGGAATTATAGACTATCCCAAGTGTTCTATTGTTGTCAACTGACATTGTCAACTGACATTGAATGTAAGTGCCCAGCCAATTGAATTTCTTTGTTCTTTCTGTTGTTAGGAACAGACATTATGCTTTGGGGAACTATTGTTGCTTAGAGAGGGAACTTGTCAGCTTCTGGAAAGTCTTCAGCTACCCCAGGTCCTGGGAACTTGAACACTTGTTTTACTCTATAGGTAAAATGGAGTCTGAAGTCAAAATGTCAGTACTTAAGACAAGTTCCTTTGCCTGTTCCCAACAATCTTTTTCATAGGAAACACATGGACATATTTTCTGTGACACTCATGTGGCTTTTATTTTGTATTTTCTTGATGATTAATTATGCCTAGAATTTTTGGTATTTTCATATCTTCTGTGGAAAAAAATGTCTTTTGCCTGTTATTTTAAAAATTGGGTTATTTTGGATTGGATAGGTTGAAATGTACTTATTCCTCATATATTCTGGAGATTGTCATCTTATATCTATGATTTATTCATCAATAGATTCAGTGATATATAAGTCAAAGATATTCAGGAAAAACTGCATCAATTGTGTAAATGTTATATTTACTTCCTCAGATGAGGGGATGAGATGAGACAGCCACTCCCAAGCCTTTCTATCTCTTTCTGAACTCTCACCAGCCAGCTCAGCTGTTCTGGCCTAAATTCCTCTCCAAGTTGACTGATTCATAATGGTTTCTCTTGCCTTCTGACCTCAAAGTAATTCTGGGAATATGTTTTAATCTTCTGGTTCTTCATTCTCTTGCTCATTCTGTCTTCATCTTTGTCTAGCTTGTTTTTTTCTGAGATCTGGAAACAACTCAGGATAAAAAGCTGTGGTACATTTACACAATGGAATACTACTCAGTTGTCAGAAACAAGGAAATCATGCATTTTGAAACCAAATGGATGGAACTGGAAAAGATCATCCTGAGTCAGCTAACCCAGACCCAGAAAGATACGCATGGTATGTACTCACTTATAAGTGGATATTAGCCATATACCACAGGACAACCATCCTACAATCCATGGACCCAAACAGACAGGAACCTAGCATAACTATCCTGTGAAAAATTCCACCCGTCAGGGAGTCATGGACCCTATTGCCTGTTAGTGGAACACCTTACCCTAACTGGGCTGCCATATCAGGCTCCAGTATAATAGGAAGCTCTTAGCCCTCATGTGACTGACGAACTAAGGGGGACTGATATGCATGGTCTCACCTCAGTAGAGGAGAAGGAGAGCACAGAGATGGGGAAGAGGAAGGGAGGGTGGGACCGGGAGGGGAGGAGGGAGGGGGCTGTGATTGAGATGTAACTTGAAAAATAAATTATTAATAATAATAACTTTAAAAAGCATAAAAAAACTGTCTTTGTAAACTCTCAGTAAAAATAATTGGCAAAAAACTCTCTCCTCTCTCTCTCTCTCTCTCTCTCTCTCTTTCTCTCTCTCTGTTGCTCTTAAGTATCCTGTCCTGTTCTTGCAAGAGTCGGGTGTATCCTATCTGTAACTCATTCTGTCAAATCTTTCACTGATTCATCACTTTGTCTGCCCCTCTATTAGAGGTAGCTTTCACACATGTCTTCTTTCATGTATAAACTAAACTTACCTTCATTGTTTAGGATTAAATGTATATACTAAAGGCATGTTTGTTTATTCCAGCCAGATATACTATAATCTAGAGTGTGTCTGCATTCCAGGTGGATCACATATACCTAATAGGTCTTTGGATGGGATCCCTTGTCAGAGCAGCCATTTTTTCTGGATTAAAATTCCTCTACAAATTGAAAATGAGCAGATTTTCCCACCAGTGTGTCCTAAACAGTGCAATAGAATAGCTTCTTACATGATATATGCATGGTGTGAGACTGCACAATTATTCAAGAAATGTTTCAAGTACTAAGGAGAATATGTGTAGGTTTTGCAAGTATTATGCCATTTTGACAATAATCTTGACATTTAGGGGCATTTAGTGTCTGTGGGGTCCTGGAATCAGTAGACCATAGACACCTCATGATTGTATGGTAAAATAATGGACATGGAAGCAATTTCTTTATTACTATTGTATTTCTGTCTAAGAAAATAACATATTTTATGCTCTTAGTTTCTGTTATATAGTACCCAGCTTGAAATTCTCTCCTTATTATTTTAAGGTTTTGCTGTTATAAGTACATCACTATCACTTTTTGTTATTTTCAAAATGAAAAATTAAAATATACATTGTGAATATATATTTTGTGGAATATATATTATGAAATATATTTCAGTTTCCATTCCTAGTATTTTTATAGTAATTAATTTTTAATTATCTTTTAAATCTTTAGTCCCATCTAAAGCTTAGATAAATACTTGGCACACAAGATATTTAATAAAAATAAATGTGCACCCACTAGATGTTTAATAAATGTGAGTGACACATGCTATATGTTCAATAAAAAACAATGATGGTCAGGATTCCAATAGCAAATTAAAGAAAAACAGAGAAGAATTCCAAGTGTGAAACCTTGTGTGACATGGTTATCAGATCTACTGTGGTGAACCTGACATCTCAGGGCTACTTTTTGCTGAAAATGCTACATCTCAGAATTGGGAGGCTGAGCCTTCTTGATGTATCCACCTGGAACCTGAGAATGCACACCAATGTGACCACTAGCCAACTGTCCTGCTCCCAAGGAGGGAAGGGATTGGATTGTTGCTGCATGTAGTAATGTGGTGCTTGTTCAGAAAGTCCTGGGAACCTCTGGTCATTTGGGTTGACAATGTAAAGCAAATAGAATTCTCAGAGATCCATCTAAAACTATTTTCATCCTGAGACTTCAGGAAGTTGGACATAACACAAGTATACTACTGCTTCTCTTGAGTAATAGTGTTTTTAAATTCTGACCTGGTCATGCTTTGCAATATACTATGAACCATGAGTGAATAAAAGATGAAAATAGCAATATTTCATACTTTCATGCTTACAGATCTTATATATCCTTTGTTAAATTTATTTCTTAATATTTTATCATGGAGAACCTATTATTGATTATGTTACTTGAAAAACTCTAAAGTTTTAAAATCATATTTACTAATAAAGAATCATCCACTTGAGATAGATGTATTAATTGTGTATATGCATATATATAAATATCCTTAAACATCATTTATTTATAGTGAAACTAACAATACCATATCTTCCTGTTTGTAAAATATACAATAGGTATTCAATATATTTAGTCAATTTGTTGTACAATATCACAGTAGAATTTATTATTCCTCTGTAACCATAGCTTTTTATCTATCAATAAACCTGTATCTACACTTCTGACCCCCATACACCAACACTTCCATATTCTAGTAACAACCATTCTACTTTCAACTTCTACGAAGTCAATTGTTTTAGGTTCCACATGTGATTAGATCATCTAGCTCTTGTTTTTCTGTGTCTTCTTAACTCTGTTTAATGAGCTCCATCCATATTGCTGTAATTGACTAGATTTTATTCTTCTAATGTTCACATTGTGATGAGTATATACCATGTTCTCTTTATCCATTATAATTGTTTGTTTTACATGGTAACTGACCACTACCTAGAATAACTGAGGAAGAGAGTCTTAAGGATGAATTATCTAAGTCAGGTAGCTGAGTAAGCATGATTATGGAAGATCACTCATATTGTTGAGGTAGGAAGATCCACCTTGAATGTGGGTAGCACCATTTCATGCCTGGCTCCTGAACTGTGTAAAAGTGAAAAAAAAAAAAAAAAAAAGCTAGGAAAGCATAGCAAGAATTCATTTTTGTCACCTGTTTTATCACAGCAATACAAACATAATTAAAACATTCATTAATCAGTTAACAGATATTTCTGTTGTTTCTCTTTGTTATTGAGAGTTGTGATGCCTGCACCGAGAGCAGATGGCTCTGCATACACTTGCTTCAGTCCTTTGGACATGGACCCAGTGTGGGCATTTCTCATTCGCAGGTCCAGTTTAATTTTTAAAGATAGCTCTTATGGTTTTCCATAACAGCTCTGCTGTGCTATTATATAATAACTACATATAATATAACAACTGTGCTGGTGTGCACTCCACCACATCTGTGTCCTCTTCTTATCAGGAACCTTCTTACTGGTGTGAGAAGATAACTCATCAGGGTTTGACTTTCACCCCCTTCATGATTCATTATGTTGTGAAGTTTTTAAATGTGTATTGGTCACTTGTATGTCTTGTAGGAGAAATGACTGTTGATTATATTATAATCTACTGTCCATTTGCCTTAATGGACATAGTTACTTATGAATTCTAGATGCCATAATCTTGTTAGTTGCATAGTTTTTATTTTTATTTTTTGCTTTCTATAGGTAATCTTTTCACTATGTTGTGCTTTTCTGAGTTGCACAGAAGTTTTTGGTTATGTCCAGTTCCACTTGTCTATTTTAGCTTATGTATCCATCTGCTCTGATGAATTTTCTCTTTAATGCATAATCTATATGTTTCATTAAAGTCATTAATTATTTTTAGTTACTTTTTGTAACTCATGAAAAATGGTGGTTGTGATGGGTAATCACAGTTTTTAACTTGACAACATTTTAAGTCACCATAGAAATGCATCATATGAAACACGAAGACCTAAACTTGAGGTTGCTAAGGCCAGGATTTGTTGTTCCACAAAAGAAAGCAACAGTCTAGGGAAACGATTCCTCAGAGACGGTACACAGAAGCTGGTGTAACTGTGGCTAAGTTGTGCCATGCTCCATCATCAACTAGAACAAAAGTGCAGGATTGAGAAGCACCCTAGTTCCAGAGAGCCACGGAAGAAAGTGATGTGTGATGGACTGGAGTCTTCACTGGGAGGCCTAGACAGGCCACTATTTGATCCTGGGAGGATGAATCCTGGGTTGCATTGGAGACTGAGATGCTACAGACAAGAGACATCTAACAGCAAAGCTTCTAGAAATGGGGTGGAGTTGGTCCAAGAGAGAAGTTGTCTATTATAGTATTATAGAAAACAGAGCTGGAAGGCTAGAGCTACCTGAGATCCTTAGAGCCCAGGTAATACCATTGTGAATGGCACATATTGGACATGGAGCTACAGGACTTAGCATTTCTTCTCCTTAGTTTCTGCTTTTTAAAAATTTTTATCAAAAGCCATTTCTGAATTTATTAAGATAATACTAACATTCTGTTTTATTCCTCTATTCTTCCCATTTGGAATAAGAATTTTCACATTATTCTGCAATGTATTGGAAATATATAACTTATTATAGACTTTGGACTTGTGAACAGTATTGGAACTTGATGGGGTGATGTTATGCATTCTAAATGTAAATTAATTGGTGCTGCTTGCTGTCTGTTACTTTGTTTTCTAACCATTGTCTCTGGTTGGTTGAATAAATGCTGAGGTCTGAGATTGGGCAAAGACAGAGGGAGGCAGGACTAAGGTACAGGTTTCTGAAGCAGAGAGGAGGGGAAAAGAAGCCTCCAAGACAAACAGCTGGAGCAGGAAGGAGGATACACAGACACACGCCATGGGTTAGAAAAAAGAACGTCATTCCACGTGGCTAGGAACATGGGTATAACGTGGAGAATACCAGTCCAAATATGTATATATGGGGTCATATTTGGGGAATAGAATTAAGAGCTAGTTTAGATGGGCTAAGATTACACAATTCAGGCCAAGGCTTGTTAAAATCCATATGGTGTCTGGGTGCTCATTTATAATAGTGGGTTAATCCTTAACCCACCAACCAAATAACAATAATATAAATACTAAGTAAACAATTTAATTAATTCTTTCTACAGGAACTGTTGAGGAGTGTGAGGACTATTGAAGTAAAGTGAATGGTTCTGCCTTATGAACTAGCCATAAACCTGTTCAGACAAAGGGTTTGTTTCCAAGGGGTGGGCAGGTGATGGTTAATCTTGACTGTAAAGTTTCCAGGATTTACAATAACTATAGAGGCATGTCTGTGAGGTTAGATAAATTCCAGTGAGAAGTCCAAGTGGATCAAAGACCTTAACATAAGGCCTGACACACTAAGTCTGATAGAAGAGAAAGTGGGGAAAAACCCTCGAACTCATCAGCACAGGTGACAACTTCCTGAACAGAACACCAACAGCTCAGGACCTAAGACCAACAATCAGTAAATGGGACCTGATGAAACTGAAAAGCTTCTGTAAGGCAAAGGACATAGTGAACAGAACAAAATGGCAGCCTACAGACTGGGAGAAAATCTTCACCAACCCCACATCGGTCAGAGGGCTAATATCCAAAATGTATAAAGAAACTAAACCCCAACAAACCAAATAATTCAATCAAAAATGGGATACAAAACTAAACTGAGAATTCACAAAAGAGGAATCTCTGATGGATGAGAGACACTTGAAGAAATACTCAGCATCCTTAATCATCAGAGAAATGCAACTCAAGATGACTCTGAGATTCCATCTCACACCTGTCAGAATGGCTAAGATCAAAAGCTCAAATGACAGCACATGCTGGCGAGGGTATGGAGAAAGGAGTACCCTCCTCCATTGCTGGTGGGAGTGCAAGCTTGTGCAACCACTATAGAAATCAGTCTGGTGATATCTTAGAAAACTTGGAGTAGCTCTGCCTCAAGACCCAGCCATACCACTTCTGGGTATACATCCAAATTATTTCTCACCAAACCACCAGGACATCTCCTTATCAATGTTCATAGCAGCCTTATTTGTAATAGCCAGAATCTGAAAAGAACACAGATGTCCTTAAACAGAAGAAGGCATTAAAACAAAACAAAAAAAAAAAGTAGTACATTTACACAATGGAATACTACTCAGCCATCAGAAGAAAGGAAATCATGCAATTGTAACCAAATGGATAGAACTAGGAAAGCTCATCCTGAGTGAGCTAATTCTGATGCAGAAAGATACACATGGTATGTACTCACTTATGAGTGGTTATTAGCCATATAGTACAGGACAACCATCCTACAATCCACAGATCCAAAGAAACAGAAACCTAGCATAGCTATCCTATGAAAAACTCCACCCAGAAGTGGGTCATAGACCCTGTTGCCTGTTAGTGTAACACCTTATCCTAGCTCAGCTACCATATCAGGCCCCAGTACAAGAGGAAGCTCTTAGCCCTCATGTGAGGGATGAACTGAGAAAGGTTGATATGTGGGGTCCCCCTCAGACAAGGAGAAGTAGAAGATGGAGATGGGGAAGATGGGGAGAGGGTGGGTCTGGGAGGGGAGGCAGGAGGGGGCTGTGATCAAGATGTAACTTGAAAAAATAAATTAATTTAAAAAATAGTAAAATTGTAAACTTAGCCGGGGGGTGGGGGGGGAGAGACACTTTAAATGGTCTGGTGACTAAGAATGAATATAAAAGGAAGCTGAATAGTAGTACTCATTGGTCTCTATGTCTTGACTTATGGACACAATGTGACCAAAAGCATTAAGCTCCTGCAACCATGACTTCACTCCATGGTGAACTGTACCCTTAAATGTAAGCCACAATAAACCCTTTCTTCCTTAAATAGATTTTCTTAGGTTTTTGTTTTTTGCAATGAGGCAAATAACCTATAATATGTAAGTCTAGTTTGGCTTTTCTGCATGTAAACATTGATTTTCCTAGAACTCTTGAAAAGGTTGAACATTTTCTAAAGCATGGTCTTAGGATTTTTTGAAGATAAGGTCTTCCCACATAGTCCTGGTTAGCTTGAGACGTTCTATTTACACCAGCCAGCCTCAGACTCACAGAGATCTGTCTACCTCTGCCTCCTTACGGCGGTGACCAAAGGTGTGTGCCACCATCCCTGGACCTTTACTTGTTTTGAAATGTGTGGCTATAGATATGCTGATTTATTTCATTTCTATACTTAGGCCGATGCCATGTTGTTTCTACTAGTTCCGTTTTAGGATATGTTACAAAATCGTGTAACAAATGAATCTGCTGGGTTTTTTTTGCTCTAAATTTCTTTAAAAATTTGGTTTTATTTTTTGGCCTCAAACACATCTTGGGATTGTTTTTTTATAGTTATTAGAATAAACTCAGTACTATAATAGAGAATATATTTACTCTATAGATTTCTTAGGATAAATAACTTAACAATATTGATTTTCTACTTTGTGAACATAACATATTAATTTGTGTGTGTGTTTGTTCTCCTCAATTTCCTTCATTGGTGTTTTAAAATTTTCATTATAGAAAAATTTTACATCTCTGATAAAATTAAACTTATCATTAGGTATGTAATGTTTATAGTCTATAGGTGATGTTGGTTTCTTGATTGCTGTTTCAGAGATCTTTTTGCATAAAACAATATTGCTAATTTGGGGATGTTGATTATTTCACTTTCATTCCAAATATTGACTTTTATGTTATATATAGGTAGCATGTATATGTGAATGAATGTATGTATGTAGTTCGTTAGTATCTATGTATCTATGATCTATTTGTCATCTATCTGTCTATCTATGAAATAATATCTTCAAAGAATAACACATTGGCTTCTTTTTTCCTAATCTTGGTGCCTTAATTTCTTCCTCTGTCCTGAAAACTCTGGCTAGGACTTCTAGCAATATGCTAAATGAAGGTAGAAAATTTACATTACTATCTTGCTCCCCTTTTATTTAAAACCTCGCTTCTCATAGTTCCATATGATGCTAACTGTTGGTTCATTACATTTTGGTTGTATTATGTGGATGTATATTATTTTTATTTGTAAATGTTTTCAGAGTTTTTTTAAATGTGAAGGGATATGTATTTATCAAAAAATATTTCTGAATTTATTAAGACGATCATCTGTTGGAGGAAGGTCTTGTGCACTGGTATTCAGATGCTGATTTCTATGCCCTGAGATCTGGTTACACTGTGGACATGGGCCTTGTCATGAATACTGAAGACTCTCCTGTATCAATATGGTTTAGTGTATGTTCCCCAAATATCTCTGATTGGTTAATAAAAAGCTGACCAGCTAGTGACTGGGCAGAGGACATGAGAAGGCTGGACTTCTAATCCCAGCCAGGGGTCCCAGAGAGAGGAGAAGGAAGAAGAAGGTGGCCAGGAGGCAAAAAGGAGGAATATGGAAGGTTGCCATGAGGAAGAGTTGTCAAAGGAGTTCTCCATGAGGACAGATGGAACAGAAGCAGCCAAGGTGAGACTAAATGCAAGTAACAGACCTATGGCTGGGAAGTAGCTAAGATAGTATAGAAGGTTAGGAGTTCTCCTCAGTTATTATGCTTAAAGCTTGTTCAATAAATCTATACATCTCTGTCACAATCATTTGTGAGATACCAGGGTTAGAAAACATTGCCACTTTTAAAATATATCCTACAATCACATGGTTTTTGTCTTTCATTCTTTTCATGTGGTGTGCATACATTGATTGTACACATTCAGTTTCTGCCTAGCATGAATTTCACCTTGTCAGGTTTAACATGAATTAGATGTACTGTTAGATTTAGTGTGATACAATTTTGTTGAATGTTTCTTTTTTGCATATATTTATTATAGATACTCTATGTAGCTTTTGGGTTGCTGTTGTAATCTTGCCTGATTTTGGTATCAGGGTAATGCTGACTTCATATAATGAATTTGGATGAATCCTTTTTCAAGTTTCTATAATATTTATGAAGAATTGATAACAGTTCTTTGTAGTTAGTCAAGCCTGGTAGTGAAACCAAATGTGCCAGTATTACAGATATGTATGTATGTATGTATGTATGTATATGGCATCATTATATGCACCACTATTCAGCTTTTTATATGATTCCCTGAGTTTTAAAATCAGATCTTCAAGTTGTGAGTCAAGTTCTCTGTGGACTGATCTGTCTTCTAATTAATTGATCTGATTAATTAACTAATCTAGTGAATTAAACTGATCATCATTTGTAATTAAATTAATTATGCTCTATTTCATTTATTTCTGATATGATTCATTTTCCACTTTGTGCTGGTTTGTCTTTGCCAACTTCACATAAATTTAGACATATCTGGAAAGAGGAAATCTTAACTGAGAAAAATTCCTCTGTACCATTGGTCTGTAGGCAAGTCTGTAGAGCACTTTTCAAGTTAATGATAGATGTGGTTGGGCCTAGGTCTTGTAGGTGGTGCTGCTACTCTTGGGCAGGTGGTCCTGATCTGTATGAGACAATGACATGAGCAGGCCAGAAGAGACCACAAGTATGGAAGAAGCATTTCTCCATGGTTTCTGCATCCAGGATCCTCCGTTAAATTTCTGCCCTCATCTACCTCAGTTATGGAGTGTGACCTGAGATTTGTAAGGTGAAATAAACCCTTTTCTCCATGGTGTTTTTAATCAGAGCAATAGAAACCATATTTAAGACAACCTTGTACTGATTTGGTATTTACTTATTTTTGAAACTGCAAAGTTTTTAAAAAAGAGATCCCCTCCCATTAGAAGACTCATAAAATAATGAAGATAACCTGTAGTTTCCCCTTTCAAGGACTGGATATAGATACCCCTCATACTGGAGAGAAATAACATGCTGTTTAATTAAACTTTAGAGAAAAGTTTTATTTTTATCCTGGCAATTCATTCATATTTTTAATAATCTGTACAAGGCTTATTTGTTAAATCCATTTCAAATAAAATAAAACAGCTTTTTCAATATATGTGATACATTATATCGTAAGTCCTAAACAAAATAATTTGCAAAAAAGTAATTAAATTTGTTTCAAGTTTCAATTCCTTTGTTTTCTACCATCCCTCATGTCCTTGAAGTCAACAATTACAACATTTATGACATTGTTTCTTAAATCCCTTAACTACTAGCTACTAGCAGGTTGCAGCATTCTCACATCAAAAGTATTCTTAAGAAACTGTAACATTTTTAAATAAGTCATAATTTAAATTAGTTTAAAATTCTTTACTATAAGTTAAATAGTTTGGATCTGATTTTAGATGCAGTTTTAGGAAACCATTATCTTAGAAATTAGAATACATTTTCTTTGAGAGAACCCTTCATTTCTCAACAATCTTATACCAACCATGAAACTATCATAAACAATTCAAATTTCAGCCACGGCTTACTACTGAGCCTGTAAAATATAGACATGCTAAGAATCAATCTTTGTCAAAATGGATTGTGTTTACAAAGACTGAATAGAGCTTTGCCGCATGCTCATGAAAATAGAGATTTTATTGGCATCATTTCAAACAAACCACTTTCCTTTATAATTAATATTGGCAAGATTCAAATTAAACACTATAAAGATTATTTGTCTAAAATGATGAAAATTGGTTAGTTTAAATAACACATACGAAGTTTTCACTGTGATTTGGTGAGCCAACACATGGGAATTTTGACTCAGAATTGTATTGGTGTGAATATAATGGCTAGATTTTGAAGCTGTAAGTGCCAAAATATTTTAAGTGTTAGGTATCTGTTCTATCTCATGGAGCAGGCCTTAAATTTTGGAAAAATTCTAATGAGATATGTTGTAGTATTTGAAATCATGTGATGTTTATTTCCTCTTATGATTGCATTTGGCATATACTTTGCTAGGACAAAGACCATGAGACATGATGTAATTTTCCACATTGTAACAGAGAACTTATCACTAGGATGCTTACCAGATCACTCAGCTACAGTAGAATGAAAATCTCTTTAATATCAACTTATTCTTTCTCACCTACTTCTCTTTGGAATAATGTCACAGTGAATATCTCACACTTTAAAGATGAGGAATCGCATGTCACTTTCTAATTAAAGATTCTTCTGTATGGAGTATCTGACTACCTCTGCCCACTTATTCACTTAAACATTTGTTTACATCAACATGGTCTCCCATCTTTCTTTGGTGCTCAAATGCTGTGGATTTTCCCAATAGGTGATCCTCTGAGAGTTTGTTTTGATGAATTAATTAAGTTCTATACGTGTGTGTGTGTGTGTGTGTGTGTGTGTGTTTGTGTAAAATATAAGGTGGTCTGAGTTCATCTTGACTAATTACTGTCTTTAGTCCTAGAAGGCCAGTTAATAATATTTAGAAAACAAATTCTAGATTCTGAGAGTATACTTGAGCATTTTATTTTAAATACTAACCTTTTAGGGCCCTCTTGGAAATTGTTTATTTTATTGTTATAAAAATGCATTTTGGATTCAGTTCACTGAGAAAGCTATACTCTGTTGTTATTGACCCTCATGTACAAATGTGATTGATGTTCAGGCTTGAGGACCGGGATGCTGCCTGTGTGGTGTCAGTTCCTCTCTGCACACCTTGCTGGTCTGATTCCTAGGGTTCTACCGCAATTCTAATTTCAAGGACAAGACAAGAAGTACAGTTGCACACATGGAGCTGAGTCTTTGTTATGAGCGTGAGCATGGATGTTTCTGAATCAATGCACCAGTGTCGAGACATGAAGAACTTGGATGTCTTCAGTCTAGGCATATAGAATGATGCACACACAGAGTGCATCTGTAGTATCCGCTTGAAGTCATTAAAGTATCAGAGTACATATCTATTTCTCCTCTGTCCCTTTGGCATATATACTTATCAGACAGGGAAGTGATCATGGGTGATGAGAAAGAATGACCTGGAGCAGCAAGGATCTTTGGGAAGAAATTTGGTATACAAACATTTGTGTGTCTGTGAATTGTGTGATGGACTATTTCTGAAGAGATGAGATACACACATGTTACCTTATCCCAGAAAGGGAGCCCATGACAGAATAAAGTAATGATTCCAGCTGTGTCAAATCTGGCGAACTGATGAGTTTTTAATTTGGGTACTAACAAGATTATGGGTGAACTTTACAAGAAGCAGGGATTGCTTAAAAGCACCCACATCAACATAGGTGATGAGCCCCAAAACGGAACCCATGGGGTTCTCCGTGCAGCCCTTCTGGCAGCTACGTGGTCTGAACATTTTTTCCCAGTTTGACTGGTGAGAGTCTCCGTCCCCAAGAACTTGTTACTACCATTTACACTGTTGCGTAGGGGTCCTCAATAACTTTCCGGGTTGTTTTTTCCTCTTCACATGTGACCTTTGGTGATGTTTTACCTCCTGAAGCTCATAAGCTTCCCTTTCCTCTTGGAGCAAATATTGCACTTCCTAGGGAATGTTGCAGTTTGGAACAACATGCCACACAACACTATATACATACATATAAATATGTGAACACTCACATATCCACATATGTACACCAGGGCATATGCACTCTCACAAACGTTTTAGAAAATTAAAATGTGAAAAAGAGAAATATCGTTTTCTTTCTCATAATTTGAACCCTACCTTGCAAACCAGTTGATAGGAAACTGGGAAGTGATTTATAGCTATTTAAATCACAAAAGCCATTTGATTGCATATATAAAAGAGTGCCAAGTATTTCTACTAAAACACTGATAATTGTCAGAGTCAAAAAGATAGTATATTGAATTCATTAAGTAACTAAAGAAACAAACTTTGGGTTAATATTTCTCCAAAAATTCCAAATAAGATTTTTTAAATAAATATAGCTAATACCATTTTTTTGAAAATTGACTCTAGAGTACTTTATACATCCCCAGTTGTGACTATTACAATGTTGAAAATGATAAACAACAGTAAAACATTAAAATTAGGGAAGTTATTTTTGTTCTTTTTTAGAAACTGATTTTTCAGTTTTAATTAGTTTTAATGTATGATATAAATATTATATACTTAAGAACTCAGATAAAATGATATGCTTAGATAGTTTTAAGGAGTTGACCAAGAAGGCGGAACGATGAAAGATTTTTTTTATGATAATGTATTTTAGCAACGAGGTTGAAACATGATCCACTAACATATACATTCTCATTTTATCAACTCTCAGGCATATTTGCTGCTTCAAAAATTCTATTTTAAATTATGGGATGAGGCCAGATGGCAACCGAAAATAAATATACCAGAAAGGCTGATAGGTAAAGGTGTTCAAGGAAGAGCTATTTGATAAAATTCCATTTCAGTTCAGCAAAGTTCATATAAAATTAGATAAAGAGTTCTGAGCATTTCCTGTTAGGCAAGTAACATTATCAGTTTTCAGAATATATCCTTGTGTTAATTAAAATTGTAAACTTTCAGCCACATCTCCTTTAAAAATGATATCAAACTTCCCTAAAAACCTCCCTATTATTTGAAATTCACATCTTTCAAGGGATTGGACATTTTGCCTGCATCCTTTCTACACACATCCATTATAAAGCAAATACAGTATTTCATTGAGCTGAATCTTTAAAAGGCAACAATCCCACTAATACATTATACAGCACAGGGATTTCTCCATGAAAAATACTGCAGGTTCAAACGACAAACTGCTTGTGTCTCCATAACGTCAGGGTGTTTTATGAATGAGCATGCTAGATCCAATTTAAAATATATCGACCTACACTATTAAAACTCCATGAAAGCAACACATTGTTCAAAGTTTTGTTCTAAGTATCTGCGGAGATAGGCTGGTCTTGGGTGAGCTTTCTCATGGCAGTGCTACTATTACACCAGAAAATACTTCACAGCAATACTTTGTCAAACCTGGAATACAGGTCACAAGCTGATCCTGAACATATCCCAGGCATTGTAAATTAGTAAATTATCAAAGCTTGAATAAAAGCCCCAATAATCCTCAGACCACCTGGGAGCAAAGTTCCAGACTAGACAAGATCACAGAAACCCAAAACATCTGCTTCTGCAGTATGTCAGTGTGTTGAGCTTCTTACAAAGCCTTCCCACTACACATTCTCATTACAATATACATCCTATTCAGACTTCCGTATGGCTTCATCTTTCTGAGTCATTGTCTCTGAAACAACTCAATTTCCTCAAGCTGCAGATGGGCCTGAAATTGCTTACCTGACTCACAAGCAAATGTCTTTGACGTTTCGTCATGAAAGATAATCGCCACTGCGTGTTTCTTTGTCTCTCGAGGCAGTCTGGTTATATTTTTGATGTTGTGCAGTTCAGTTACCTTGAAAGAGAAAAATATTTTTTTCTTTTTACTTTTGAAGTTCTGGTGATAGGCAACCAGAGCCTTGTATGTGCTAAGAAAACATTCTACCAGTGAACTACATTTACAACAAGAAAGGGTTTTTGTTTTAATGTATAGTGTATGTGCTACATTACAGTGCTTTAAACAAAATTGCCAGTTATCACTACCTTAAGTCCCTAAGCACTTCCAAACCAGTCATTGTATTAAGTTTGAATTAACTCTATCCACAACCAGTAAAAGAGAACACATAATCTCTTCCATTAGGCCTTCAGTTTTGGTTAGAGTTCATATTGATTGCTGTGTTTCAAGTAGTCTAATGATGATACAAAATAGCCTCATGGAGGCTGTGCTGTCATTAAACTTGCAGCCATAGAAGCAATAACAATTTTTTACACAGAGAATTCTCATTAAATATCTGTTGAATATTGATGAGATTTAGCATCAAGTCTCTCCTCCAACACCCTCAGATAATACAAGTTCCAGAAAAGGCTAAGCCACATAGCATCTGACACCTGCCTGTGGGATAAATAAAAATCTTAACATTCCAGATCTCCAGTGTTCAAAAGAATAGTTTTGGGATTTGTGTACAAATCATTTTCAAAAGGATGAACCCAAAAGTCATACAGATCTCTGGTACCAAGAGTACTGAAGGATCTCGAGAATGAAGTTTCAGCCCAAGGCAGGGTATTGATGCATGCTGAAGTTTTCTTCATGATGTGATCTTGTTGTTTTTACAAATTTTGTTATTTGACAGTTTTGCACATGTGCATAGTACATTCTGATTAAATTTCCACCTCTGTTATATATTTTAATAGTCACATTACTAGTGCAGAAATGAGTCTTTCCAACATTTAGGTTTGTTAGCATGTCTAGAATCTTTAATTTGATTTATACAATTTTCATGAAGTCCTGAGGAGCTGATATTAGCTCCACCCTTATAAGAAAGGAAAGAAATTTGATGAGCAGAGAGGATAACTGTATTAGCTAGGCTTTCGATTGCAGCAACGAAAACACCATGACCAAAAGCAAGTTGGGGAGGAAAGAGTTTGTCTTACACTTCCACATTGCTGTTCATCAGTGTCTACACTGAAGTCAGGACATGAACTTAAAGAGGGCCGGAGCCTGGAGGTAGGAGCTGATGAGGAGGCCACGGAGGGGTGCTGTGTCCTGGCTTGCTTCTCATGGCCTGCTCAATATGTTTTCTTATATAACCCAGGACCACCAACCCAGGGATGGCACCACCCACCATAGGTTAGGCCCTCCCCACTGATCACTAATTGAGAAAATGTCTTACAGCTGGATCTTGTGGAGGTATTTTCTCAACTGAGGCTTCTTTTTCTCTGATGACTCTAGGTTGTCAAGTTGACACACAAAACCAGCCAGTACAATAACTATCCAGTGCTACAGAACCTATTTAGCACGTGGAGCAGGCCAGGTTCTAATGTACAGGCAGATACCTGACTTCTCTAGTTATTGGTCCCTAGAGTGGGATCAACGTGAAGAGTATCTTCTTCGACAAAAACCTCTCTTTTGACTTATATAACAATGTTTTCACTTTATCATACGTGCTTCAACTGCTGGAAGAAAAATAATGAAAGAAAGCAAAATCTAATTCCATTTATAACTTAGAATCTATTAAACTCAATAGAGTTTTGAATTATTACTTAGAACTACTAAAATCAATTGTATAGTGCTTGAAGCACAATACATATGCATATGTCATATATTTAAAAATTTATTTCCCATATTCGAAGATAATGCTAATATCGATCAGGAGTAAGTGACCAATTCCTGACCAAACCCTGCACTTATATAATATAAAATGACATACACAAAACAAAATTATGTAGTTATCATTCTAAGTAAGCCTCTAATAGTAACAGATAATAAGCCTCTACTTATCATTCGTTCTCTGAAGGTTTTTAGTGCTGTTAGTTTGTAACACCACATGCAACTCAGTCTGTCCAATCCAAGAGAATTCTCATATAGCATTATTCACGTTTGCTTTTCTCTCTACCTGTGATAACCTCAAGATTAACATGAAACATTAAAACAGTAAAATAGTTATTTTAGATATAATAAATGTGTTTTATGTACAATTATATCTGTGTGCACACACACTCTCTCTGCCATGTACTAATAAATCCCCCTCTTATCAATCATCTATCAAAAGTAGTTTCTCATCTAAGCAAGAGTAGCTGCACACCAATGTCTTATCATTTCTGAGCAGTAGCACTCTTTGGAGAAAGAGGAAAATCTTTTTCAGAGCAGTGACTTATTTTAATCACATCAAAGTGAATTCTCAAAAAAAGGTATAACTCTTGGATTTTTAAATGATTAGATAATTGATTCAAATGATGTTTAAAACCAAGTTCTAAGGTAATTAATTGAAGTTATATTAAAAAAAGATATTTACAAACATTATTAGGTTCACCTAAACAAATAATAGTATTAAAACAAAGTCTAAAAACAATGAATACGTGTTGCTTAAGAATTAACGTAAAATGAGAATATAAAGGTCATATACTGCTGTAGAGTTATATAAAATGTCAATATGCACTAAAAAGTAATATAAAGACACCGTCTTGTCAGGAGCCTTTCACAAATATTTTTGTTTACAAATGTAGAATAATGCCAGAACAGATACTATGGACTTTATATTTTTTACCATCATAACAAAAATCAACAAACTAATGTGGTGGACTCACTTGAGATTGTCCTAGCACTAAGAACTGTTTAATATCAGAGCCTCAGGCAATCCAACACCTGATGCAGTTCAAAGTGCCTGCTCTACTGGAAAATTTACTTTTAAAAATACAGAGTCTTTGCAAGCAGACCCCATTGCTATGGTTTCTGGAATAAATCAGGGTTTTTGTTTTGGATCAACAATGTGATGGATTAACTTCTTTCATTTAAGAATTTAAAGAGAGACCAGAAAAGAAAAACACTACTAAGGAACATAAAATTCTATTTTGTAAAAGAATGTCAATCTTAACTATTTAGGTTAATATCTAATAATTTGAAACACCTGCCTTCATTTTTCTTTATCAATATCATTTCAATTTACAATATTGTGGCCAACTGTATATACTTAAAGGAGGACAGCTTTTAAAATAATTTCTAGTGATTTAAAATAAAAATATTTCTATTAATATTCTAAAAACTGTCAGTGAAATATAAAAATAATTAAATTTGGGAAATCTTGGAGTTTGAATACTAAAACTGAAACACACACAAAACGCACATGAAAATAAAATAAAATAAGCAAAACTCATAGTAGGAAAAGATGAGATAAAAGATCTGGAGAAGATTTTGGGTTTTTTTTCATTGTGTAAGAATTTTATGCATGAACAAAATGTGAGCAAATCTAATCCCTATTCTATCTTCTCCCTCACTCCTCCACATTTAAAATATGAGTTCTTGGGAGGCAACATCACAGGCACACCACTTGGGGTTTAAAGGATAAGTGAAATGGAAAAGACAGCTTCAAATTTTACCCTTTCATCAAAATTATTATATATATATATATATATATATATATATATATATTCATTCACTCACCCCTTCACTAAGGTGAGTGTTTTTGTTCATTTTTAGAAAGTGACTCTTCTGACGTGATTTCAACAAACACACCTGTCCCTGTGTATCTAACATCAGCACACAGTGCTGGAGAACAGAGGATTCCCACCTGCTTAGACATTCCAAGATCCACTCTGTGAAGGATATGTTTACCCAAAATGAAGACTTTTTATTGCTTCAACATTATTATGCTTAAGTAATTTAAAATAAAATTGGTATACTTGTTTATTTATATATGCAACTGCATGGTTATAAAAAATAAAATCACTGTGACTATTGACTAGGAAAACCATCTCAATTAATGTTTTATCTACTTATAGCTTTTGCACAGAAACATTAGGTGAGCATTGATTAAGAAACAGTCATCACATATCAATTAGTGAAGATCATACTCCATAGGTATACCCAATAACTCATCTCCCAAGTGATTCCACATTCTCTCAGGTTGATAGTTAATGTTAATCATCACACTTTTTGATAGACTTGTGCTTAGGAATAAATTGTTCATAGCAGGGATTTTTCTCCTGGCATTTCATCTCAACCTAATAGATACTTTCTTCACTTTTTATGTATTCTATTCATTTCATACACTTAACAGCTAAAGATAGTGATTCCATTAATTCACACCATCCACTTTTAATTCTCTATGGAGACTTTAACACAGAATTTATTTATGTTTCATCTATATTATTATTATTATGGTTTTTGAGACAGAATTTCTCTGTGTAACAGAGCCCTGGCTGTCCTGGGACTTTCTTTGTAGACCAAGTTGGCTTCAAGCTCACATAGATCTGCCTGCCTCTGCCTCCTGAGTGCTGGAATTAAAGGCATGCACCACCACACCTGGCCAGATTTATTCACCGGAGGATTTTGATCATTTTCTCATTACAATGAAGGCCATCAGATATTTTAAAACACCATTTACTTAAATAATGTTGAAGTAAAAAAGCATAAAGTATGACTTGTTTCTTTTGATTCATGCTCAGAGATCATGCGAAGACATTTTAACAGTTTTAAATAAATAGAAGACCAGATATCAGGGGAAACCTGTTCTTAGAGTTCACATTGGTTAACTAGGTAGTACTGTGACTGTAAGTGAACTCACCGGATTGGCTATGGGCTGGGAACAAGGTGATATTTTCCCTCAATGACTCTCTGAGTTTTGGAATGACCTTATTCACATGCATAATGACATTTAGAATAAATAAATTAATACTAGTTACACAATTTAAAGTTCATCATACTATTTATGTTATATATCTTTGCTTTAGATTAATGGTAAATTAAACTATGCATCCAAAGTAATGTCAATTCTGCTATTAAAAACTATGTGTACATTATTTACACATGATTAGGTGACAAGCATAATCATTAAAATTACTAGAAAGTATCTCTTAGCAGTTTGCCTCATGACAAGTAAGAGAAGGCATCTACCCACATAAGCACTTAAAATTTCTCATGATAAATCTTCTTGTCTCCTCAAAAGCCCAAGGTTATTGGTTTTAGATTAAAAATAGATACAAGTTAGCAGATAAATCATATTCTTCTCATTCAATTTTTTAATAAATATTATTCTTGTAATTTACTAATCTTTCAAGGTTGCTTCAATTAAGAAAGTGGTTTTGCTTATTGAGAATAAAATTTTAGAGCTGATTTTCATAAAATTTTATTAGGATAGACAACATTATTTTGCAGTAAGAATATATGGGAATGTTATTATTATTTTTCATTATATTCATTATTTCATATAATAAAGATTATTTCCTCTATATTTGATTTCCAATATTTCATAATAATAATTTAAATATTTGCATCTATTCACACATTGAAGTGATTCACACACTTCGTACTTCACTTACTTCAATAATGTCCTGACAAAATTTCCATTGAAATATTATTGTTGCTCTTTCAACAATTATATTTGCATCAGTTTCCCAGTAGATACTTCCTTAAACTGGACTCTTTTCTCAGATAAAGGATCATGTGATCCAATAAAAAAATAATCAATGTAATCCCTTCTTAAAGCCACTTGTGACAGACATCATGTGCTCTGACACATTTCTTTCATGGGTTACTTTATGATATTCCAGTATATTAATTACCAGTAAATACAATATTTATCTTCTATACATTTGTCCAACATGAAATATTTCAAATACTATACCACATTTTATGATAAAAACCTAGAAATGAGTCATTACAGACACTGCAGTCTTAGAACTAACATTAACTGAAATTGGACCTTGATGTCCATGTGTTCTGCATCTGAACATTCATCATCCACAAACTGAAAATACCCAAAAATATATTATGCCTTTAGAGAGCATGCAATGAGTTTTCCTTGTTATTTTAGAATCAATACACCATCATGATATGTACATAGTATTTGCATGATATTAAGTATTACAAATGATCTAGAGATGACTAACGTACATCCAAAGGAGTATATGAGTCATATTCAAGTTTTTTGTTGTTTGTATGAGTTCTGAGCACTTGCATATCTGGTCACTAACATGGCATGAGTCTTCTGTAGATACTGAGGAGTGTTGAAGGAATATTTAACAGTCACTACCTGCTGTCTACTCAGTTTACAGTTCTAGTCCCTTTACTGTTCTCAGAACCTACTGTACCCAGTTAACTTTCTATTTTTCAAATAGCTTTGTGCCGTCTAGCTCTAGTAAGTTGAGTTAAGGCCCTGCAACACATGTCCAAACATTTTTGGCCCTCAAACATGTGTAGAACTATGGGCACGATGATGCATGATTCTAATCCTAGTGCTGTATTCCAGACCCATGTGAATCCAGCCTACATGAGTTCTAGACCAATGAGATACCTGTCTCCTCAAACACTGAAGTAATAATGCTGCAGACTGAGTTCTGAACTCAAAGTGTACACACACACATACACACACACACACACACACACACACACACACACACACATGAATGGCCAGGTGTTATTACAAGAAGGTGTTAAGATATCTGTGTGTGAAAAAGGGTCTTTGCAGATATGATTAAATGCAGAATCTTGAGGGGACATCCTGAATTTTGTGCAGGTCTTGCCTCCAATAATTGGTGTCCTTATAAGTTAAGGGTAGAAAGAGTTCAAAGACCAAGACAGAAGAGGGGTAGTTTTTTGAAGAAAAAGGATGATACTATGATTTCTGATTCTGTCTTTTAAATGATTAGGCTAAACTGACATGTCTTTAAGCCAAGAAGAATGTGAGCATTTGTTAGGCCAGACCTTGTAAAGAAATACAGTTGCACATAGTTATTTTATGATAATTTTAATTGTTTATACCAAAGTTAAAAATTTTAAATGAAAAAAAAGACATTCATGACAATTTTATATGTGCACTATATCCTTAACAAGGGATACACCTACTTTATGCTATTTCTCCTTAAAGCATCACACTTGTTTCTTTTATTTTTGTTAACAAAATCTCCCTGCAGCTCTGTCCTGTGGTTTTCCCAGAGCGTGGACCAGTGACTGATGTACAGTCACAGGAAAGGTGGAGATCCACTCAGCCGAGACCTGCCTGGCAACAACTTTGTCAGGACTGCAGTCCTACGGAAAAGGAAGGGACAAGGTGACAATCTACAAAGTTTTCTTTGGAAAACGAACCTGTGTTATTTGATAGGATCAACAGCAAGGTTGACCGGCTACTCCCTTAAATAGGGAGCTGGTTACTAGGAGTGGAGGAGATTGGCCTGTAGAATGGGTCATTCAAAGATCAGGATGAGAAGTAATGAAGATGCTCCAGAGGGGATGGCACAACTCAGTTCTTTGCCTTGTTCATAGTCAATAACTGCTTTTACTTATGGTTTGTTTGGTTAGTATGAAGCAGAAAAGTAATGCTATGTGGGGCTTGACATCAACCTCAAAAGGCAAGTCCAAGAACTCTAGGAAGACTATCTTAAGTAGCATATTTCCCCTTGAATAGAATTATCAAATTCTATTTTACACCTTCAAAAAGATCAAATACTTGTTGGCAAAATGCTTTTCTGTGTTTCCATATCTGTGACCTTAGACTACGAAGTCTTCCTGGGATCTCACAAAACACTTGACTTATGTTCAACCATATTATGCTCATTATTTTGTGGAAACTGGTTCTTATTGACATTACTGGACTCAACAGAAAGGAATGCTCATCGAATCGCTAAGTTCAATGCTTAAAACATGTTTTTGACATGATGTGACCAGGATCACTGGCATCTGACCTATTTCAGGAATAAGAACAGGAATGGGTACCATTTTACAGAATGACATACTGCTGTGTAATTTTCTTGAAGCTGTTAGATAGACACAAGACTATACTGGAGATGGCTCAGCATACTTTCTCTTCCTCTAGAGGACACAAGAATGGTTCCCGGCACCTATATCGGCTGGTTCACAACCTCACACAAGCTCCAGGAGAATATATCACCTCTGGCTTCTATGAGGATAAGCACTTGCATTCATATACACATTCACATAATTAAAAGTAATTACTTTAGACAACCAGATCTGCTGGCCTCAGGAACACCCAGGTTCGATCCCACCTCACTGCCTTTCCCCTGCCTGCTGGGTCCACCTGGGACACAGCCAACAGAAGTGAGCAGCATGTTTTTCTCTGAGCTCCATTAACAGGCCTAAGGCTCTGTATGCCTTTCCAAGGAGTCCTATCAGCATCAGGAACAGTCAGTCAACACCAGGGACAACAAGATGGCTAAAGGCAATAAAAAAGAGCCAAGGAAATGTGGCATCACCAGAACCCAGTTATCCTACTACAGCAAGACCCCAACATCCTGACACAACTGAAGCATAAGAAGGTGAAACTTAAGTTCAACCTTATAAAGATGACAGAGGCCTTTAAAGATGAAATGTATAAATCCTTTAAAGAAATACAAGATCATAGAAGAAAACTTCCCACACCTAACAAGAGAGAGACCTATAAACATATAAGAAGATTACAGAACACCAAATAGATTGAACCAAAAAAGAAAATCCATCCATCACATAATAATTAAAACATTAATGTACAGAACAAAGAAAGAATATTAAAAGCTGCAAGAGAAAAGGGCCAAGTAACATTTAAAGGCATACCTATCAGAATTATACCCGACTTCTCAACAGAGACTCTAAAAGTCAGAAGGGCATGGGCAGATGTCTTGCAGACCTTAAAAGACCACAGATGTTAGCCCAGACTACTATACCTAACACAAATTTTTCATCATAGATGGAGAAAACAAGTTATTGTTTTAATTTGATTTTTGCACAACAAAACCAAATTCAAACAATAACTATCCACAAATCTAGCCCTACAGAAGATACTAGAAGGAAAACTCCAACCCAAGGAGGATAACTACACCCAGGAAAACACAGGAAATAACCCCAATACCAAAAGAAAGGAAACACACACAACACACACACACACACACACACACACACACACACACACACACACACA
>CAJQZJ010004760.1:996127-1025551 GCA_907164525.1 Lophiomys imhausi | reverse complement strand
CACACACACACACACACACACACACACACACACACACACACACACACCCTACTACCACCATCAAAATAACAGGAATTAACAATCACTGGTCATTAATATCTCTCAACATCAATGGACTCAGTTCCCTAATAAAAAGAGACAAGCTAACAGAATAGATGCAAAAACAGGATCCATCATTCTGCTTTATATAAGAAAAACATGTCAGCAAAAAAGATAGGCATTATCTCAGAATAAAGGACTAGAAAAAAGTTTTCCAAGCTAATGGACACAAGAAACAAGCTGGAATAGCCATTCTAGATTCTAATAAAATAGACTTTCAACCAAAATTTGTCAAAAGAGATGGGGAAGGACACCTCATACTTATCAAAGGAAAAATCAACAAAGATGATGTCTCAACTTTGAGCATCTATGCTCCAAATGCAAGGGCACCCTCATTTGTAAAAGAAACATTACTAAAGCTTAAATCTCACATGGAACTCCACACATTAATAGTGAGAGCTTTCAACCCCCCAACTCTCAACAATGAGTAGATTATCTAGACAGAGACAAGACAGAGAAATACTAAAGTTAACAGATGTCATGAGTCAAATGGACCTAACAGATTACTGTAGAACATTTCACTCAAACACAAAAGAATACACCTTCTTCTCAGCACCTCAAAGAACCTTGTTTAAAATTGGCCCACATGAAGAACAAGCAGCCCATCAGCTTTATATGTATAAGGGGCCTAGGTCCAGGCCATATACACTCTTTGGTTGGTGGTTCAGGCTCTGTGAACCGCCAAGGGCACAAATAATTGGCTGTGTAGGTTTTCTTGTGATAACCTTGGCCTCTTCAGCAACCTTAATCGTTCCTACATCTTGCAGAGGGTTAGGGTTAGGGTTTCAAATTTACATTTGTCAGAATGGCTAAGATCAAAACCTCAGGTGACAGAACAAGTTGGTGAGGATGTGGAACAAGAGGAGTGCTACTCCATTGCTGGTGGGAATAAAAAATTGTATAACCACTTTGGAAATTAATCTGGCAGTTTCTCAGAAAATTGGGAATAGTACTACCTCAAGACCCAGCTATACAGGTCATGGGAATATACCTAAAAGATGCTCCACCAAACCACAAAGACATCAGCTCAACTATGTTCATAACAGTTTCATTTAATGGTCAAAACTGGAATCAACCCAGATGTCCCTCAACAGAAGAATGGATAAAGAAACTGTGGTACAATTACACAATGGAATGCTACTCAGCTACTAAAAAACAAGGACATCACAAACTTTTCAGTCAAAGGGATGGAACTAGAAAATACCATCCTGAGTGATGTAACCCAGACTCAGAAAGACATACACAGTATGTTGTTGAAAAAAGTAGCTAATTAAATTATTTAACCAGTATTTATATTATCTTTCATTGGTTTGGCGGTGTTAATCCTTAACCCACCATTATAAATGAATACACACAGACACCAGGTGGATTTTAATAAGTCTTGGCCTGAACTTTGCAATCCTAGCCCATCTAAGCTAGCTCATAATTCTAATACCCAAATATGACCCTATATATACATACATCCCTCTGGACTATTATTCTCCACACTAAGCCGATGTTCCAGGCCATGTGGAAGGACCTTCTTTAATCTACCACATGGCGTGTCCTCCTTGTTTGCTCCTGGCTTTTCTCCTGTGAGCCTCTTCTTCTAAAGATGCTCCCTCTCTCAAAAAGCCTGTGCACCTTAGTCCTGCCTACCTCTGTCTTTGCCCAATCTCCAGGCCTCAGCATTTATTTAACCAATCAGAGTCAAAGTAAGTAACAGACAGCAAACAGGACCAATCAACATTTGGCATGCTTAACACCACCCCATCATTTCCCTCCTTTTGTCTAATAAAAAGGCTAAAATTTTTAAACTCATATAGTAAAAGCAATAGGAACAAACATGAAATAATCAAGAAAACCATATATAAAAGGTACACATATAATGTTTAGCCTACTTGTATCAGGAAATTTTAAAGAAGAAAAAAAATCATCTATCTATTTTGGTGTGTTTAAAGTTCTGAACCTAAATATTTTCTATCATATCCTATATTTCCTTTTAAATCCTAAATAACTCAAGTTTAATTGAAATTTTATGGCTATTATGCCTTCAACCTCATCAAAGACATAAGAAGGGATAAAGTTATTATTTAAGTAAGTAGGAAGCATAGGAGAGCAGCTTCCAAAAGGAAAACATGACAGTTTGCTGTCTAGACAGTCCCAAATATCTCTCGATACCATTGGAGCATCATCTTCAGCCTTCTGCCCAAGCATATCTCACAGACACAATTGTGCAGCAGGAAATAAGGATTTTCCATTCTGTCTCTGAAGAATCAGGACACTAACTTACATGCATTTAAGCTCTGGTCCATCTTTGGGCTGTATATAGTCTGTTGAGAGAGCAGGGACATTTTTATCCAGTAGGAATTATCTCCTGATTGGAGATTTCTTTTTGATGCTCATTGTTTTCTTCCAAATCAAATGGGAGCTGTCAGGAGCTGACTTCTTAAAGTCAAACAATTCTGAAAATAATAATATCTTCAAATGCCATTTCTGTACTTCTCTGAGGGTTTTGAAGACATTTATTCTTTTATTTGTAAATCTATCATCTTTGAACAAGCAAACTGTAAAATTCTATCAAAATTAATCTTATTTTTTATCAATATACAAAATTCTATACCAATGTATCAAAAGATAACCTTATTTTAAGAATAACAACAGTTTTAAGTTTCAGAGCAGGTTCAATAATCTATCCTTATATCTTATCATTTCTATATTATATACATATTCACCTTCTTTTTCTTTTCAAGTCCCTTCCTCCTTTATAAGCAAGAAAGAAGGATAGAGAAAAGAAAAAGAAATAGAAAAGTCCTTGAGTCTAACCTCCTATACCTTGTTTAATAAGACCATTTAACAATTTATAACCAATTCCCCTAAACAACATCTATAACATATCAAATGACCAAAATATCACCCACCCCACCTTTTGGGAATATGACATCGCTGTCTTAAAATTGCTTCCTGCTGAATTGGTATGTAGAAAACCTGTTTGGGGGCCCAAATACAATAGAAACAATGGTTAAGCAAGTTAATAGTAACATTTGTTGTCCAGTCTCTATGTGCTCAGCAATTTGAAGGTCCTGAGCAGTTTGTAGTCCAAAGTTGAACTTTGGGTGGGAGAGTTCAGGGCTTCATTGAATTCCTGGCTGGAACAATCTTTGAAGCTGGACCACCTGGGCTTGTCTTGCCTTCTTTGGTGTTTTGTCCCTTTGCTCTGAAAATATATAATTTCTCACAATTAACACCCCCCCCCCTCTTATTTCGAGACAGGATTTCTCTGTATATCCTTGTCTTGGATTTATTTTGTAGATCAGGCTGACCTTGGCAAAGGTCAGAGATTGACCTGTCTTTGTCTCCCAAGTGCTGGGATTAAAGGCATGCACCATAATACACAACAATTAACATATCTCCCTTAGGGCCTAAAATCTCTCTTGAAACCAGTTTGTTTTTGTTGTTGTTGGTTTTTTTTTTTTTTTTTTGTGAGAGCCCCACATCTAAGGAGACTGGCTTGGGACCCCTTTCTCTTTATATTTTTTAAAATCTCTTGTATTTTAGCATTGCCAAACACCAAAAATATCCTTTTACCTCCTAATATAGGAAAATTAAAGACATCTAAACAAAATTTAAGCAAAGAAACAAGAACATTCCAAAAGCCTTGGTCTAATTGTCATCCCATGTTATAATTAAAGTTCTGTTTATTATTCCTGAAATCTAGCTTTGACTGTATATCTTTGATGGGCCTTTCCCAGATACTCTTGATAAGCACCTAGTAGTAATCAGGAATTTGTGAGCTCTAGCTGCTATCAACTTATTTTCTATGGGGACTAGCCTTTCTCCTTCCCCCATTGCTATTGTCAGCAGCTTAGCATTCCATCTGTAAGCTCTCTCCCTTACAGATATCCTTAAGCCTATCCTACTCAGATCTTTCTCAAAAAGTATACATAGAACCACAATTGTCAGTGTAAAAATCATCTGTATTTTAAGAGAAACAAACTCAATTGGAATCCAAACATATTGAGACATTATAAATTTCTCCATTGTTAATCTAGGCAGTTAATTCTGTTCTCAAGCTCTGTTTAGGAAGCTGCCAGTTATTTAGCATATAAAGAGAGCTTAGCTACCACCTTTGCTGTAAGGCAGTAGCTTTTCTTAAGGGAGCCACTCCTTTGAAATGTATTTGGGTTTGGCTCCTTGCTCTTTGGCTAGGAAATTATCTTTCACCAGGGCCTTCTCAGGTTTAAGCATGGATTCGAATTTCCATACCCTGGGCACCATACATAGAAAAAAAATAGCTAACTAAAATATTTAATCAGTATTTATATTGTATTTAATTGGTTGGCAGTGTTAATTCTTAACCCACCATTAAAAAAGAATACACACAGACACCAGGTGGATTTTAACAAGCCTTGGCCTGAATTTTGCAATCCTAGCCCATCTAAGCTAGCTCATAATTCTAATACCCAAATATGACCCTATATATACATACGTCCCTCTGGACTATTATTCTCCACACTAAGCTGATGTTCCAAGCCATGTGGAAGGACCTTCTTTAATCTACCACATGGTGTGTCCTCCTTATTTGCTCCTGGCTTTTCCCCTGTAGCCTCTTCCTTCCAAGATACTCTTTCTCTCAAAAGGCCTGCACTACCTCCGTCTTTGCCCAATCTTCAGGCCTCAGCATTTATTTAACCAATCAGAGTTAAAGTAAGTAACAGACAGCAAGTAGGACCAATCAACATTTAGAATGCTTAACACCACCCCATCAGTATGTGCTTACTTGTAAGTGGATATTAGCCATATAGTACAACTGCAATCCACAGACCCAAGGATGCTAAGTAACAAGGAGAGTTGAAGGGAGGACGCTTGAATTCTACTAAGAAGTGGGAATAAAATAGACATAGGAAGTAGAGGGAGAGAGGAAACTGGTTGGGAGACAGGGTGAAGAGGAGAGAGATTTAAAACATCAGAAAATAGAAGAGAAAGGAATGAAGAAAGAAATGCCGGGAAGAAAGGACCACACGAAGTGAGACTTACATTATATAAAAAGAATCCTGAGTTAGTGAAACTCTTGCAGGTCAACAACTTTTAGCAATGATGTAATTGGTGCAACTTACAGTTGCTTTGAATTCATCTTCAGCTCAGGTGTCTGTGACCGGGTGTGCAACAGCTGCTAACATAATGCCAGAGTGGAAATGAGTTCTGGTAAGAGCATTAATGTCCATCATCATAAAGTATAAAAGAACGCTCAGAGAGATGATGATTAGTATTTCCTTTAAGAGAATTTCCTGAGGATGTCGTATTTCTTCAGGAAAGTCTTACAAAAGAAGACTTTTCTTCAGCTTGCCACTGAAGGAGTCAGTGACTCAAAGTTTTGGAGGACCGCTGCTCTCCACTGGCTTGCGGAGGGAGAAAACTTATGTCTAGCTTTGGATCAGGATCCAGATGTTGCTATCCAGTTGGTGAGAAGGAAGCCTTAACTGAGCCCTGTAGCTGTAACAGTCTTTGGCATGATGAGACTTAACAAGCCAGAAAATTCCTTTCAGAAGTACCATGTGAGTGCTTCTTCTCCACTCAACTTCAGCATTGAGAAATCCACAGATATACTAGAGCTTCCTTTGACGACACAGTGTGTTCCTACATGCATGGCCCATCTTCATTTATGGTATGTAGTTTTCAGCAGAAGAAAATTAATACCATGCCCCTAATCTTGTCAGTGTTTGAACTTTATAACAAATTCAGGCTGGCAATAGGGATGATATTAAACAGACTAGTTCACTTATAGATTCCAGTCAGAGTAAACTGCTGGCCCACCTCGGGCTAGGCAAGCGTAACCCCAAGATGGGCAATACAAAGTTGGAAGTTAATCCTTATAAAATTTTCTGAAAAGAAGGAAAAAACTATAAGAGACTAGCAGACTCACAGAAATCATGTTTAATCTTCACTTTAACAGTAAACATGATGTCTAAATTGGACTCAAAAAGACAGAAAAACAGAAATGAGAAAATTGCCTTTTTATGGCAGATATTTCTAATATGTACAAGGTGTGTTTGTGTATGCTTGCTGGACTGGTTAAAGAATACTTATCTCAAATATTTCCCCAAATTATAAAAGCAAATAAACTAACCAAAACCTTAGTTTTTGTAAACACTGTATAACAGAATGTATGTTATTTCTTCAAATTATATGAAGGCTAGCCATCCAACACATTTTGTTGAGTCTCAAAGCCTATAGTACTCTAAAAGCAACACATTTTCTAGTCAAACAAATGTATTTTGTTGTTGTTTCAAGCTAAATGCAAGAATGATTCAAAGGCCAATGAAATTTTATTGTTGTTTTTATGTAGTTATTAACTTTAGCAGGTTCAAGTATTAAATATAATAAAATTAAATGAAAGGTATCACTATTATTTCATGAATGAAATATGCTAAGTAGGTATTTATAGTGAGGTAGAAAGTACTAATCAAGAATATATTCTCATTTCTGTATTTTCCAGTTGTAGAATATGGATGGATATGCATTCATGTAACAAAAGCAAAGAATCGTTTATTCTCTGAGACACAACATTTCATCAGCTGTGTATGCCTGCTATCACACAATTAGGCTGATGTGACTGATGCATTTAAAAAAGATCATTTTAACAGCCAAAACCATTCAGAATATTCTGAAATGATAATTAAAGGCACTGGATCTGAATCTCTGAAATGTAAAAATGCTTCCAAAATGATAAAAAACAATGTCTTAACAGAATTGTAGTTCCAAATATTCTTTTACATTGTCTGATTTACCAAGTAAAATGACTCTTTTGAAGTTACAAGGTACCTTTGTTATCCAAACTGGTGTCAACATTTTTGTACAGCTGGCATAAATTGTTTCCCTGATTTCTTAGGTATATTGTATCCTCTGAAGCAGAAATGAGCTAAATAGCATGGCCCTGTTACTTTTTATGTCCTATGGGCACTGTCTTCTTGCTTTTTATTGTAGGACATTATTTGCATTTACAGAAGGAGGAATTTAAATTAGGCTATATTTTTTTCTTCTATAGATGCCATTATAGTAAGTTGCCCTGGAGCTAGAGAAATGGCTAACTGGTTAAGATCATTGGTTGCTCTTGCAGAAGACCTGGATTCAGTTTCTATATGGAGGTTTACAACCATCTGTAGCATCAGCTCCAGGTGATCCAACACCCTCTTCTGGCTTCCATAGGTACCAGGAGTGCACAGACATACATACAAACAAAACGCCCACATATATTAAAGTAAAAATAAATCTTTGGGGACTAGCTAGATGGATCAGTGGATAAAAGCACTGGCTGCTCTTCCAGAGGTCCTGAGTTCAATTCCCAGCAAGATTTGGTGGTTCATAACCATATATAATGGGATCTGATGTCCTCTTCTGTCATGGCATACATGCAAATAGAGAACTCATATACATAAATTTTTAAAATCTTAAAATAATAATAATAATAAAAATATTTTAAATGTTGCATTGAAAGAGAAAAAGAAACAGCAGATTAATTAAAACATCTGTAACAAGGCTGAGAATGTAGTTCAATGGTAAAACATTTGATGATCATGTAAAAGGCTTTTGATTCAAACTCTTTCATCAAAATAAAAAACCAAAACCCAGCCTAGCGGTGGTGGCACACGCCTTTAATCCCAGCACTTGGGAGGCAGAGGCAAGCGGATCTCTGTGAATTCGAGGCCAGCCTGGTCTACAAAGTGAGTCCAGGACAGCCAGAGATATACAGAGAAACCCTGTCTCAAAAAAAAAAAAAAAAAAAAAAAAAAAAAAAAAAAAAAAAAAAACCAAACCACAACAAAAAACCCCAAAACAAAACAAAACCCTCCCAGTATTTTTCTCTAATGTAAATCACACTGCCACACTGTCATATACTTTAAGTCAAGTTTAAATTCATCGTACAATGAATTTTTCTCACATTTTGTGTAACATGAAAGGTTATCCTAAAATGTCCAACTTAAAAATTAATTTGATTTCAGGCATATTTGAGTTACTTGGTATAATTCTTATAGGAGCTTCTTCAGATTTGGGGAAATTTTCACTGGCCTCAATTCAAATGCTGCAAAGATCAAATTGAGCTCTGGAAGCTTCCAAACATCTTTAGATCACAACTTAGCAGATCTGCTTTGGTCACCTCCATCCAAGGCCTTAGCTCCTGGCTTTCTCTGCTTAACCTTGACTTAGAATTTTCAGTCAGATACTTCACACAAATAGTTCATCATACATTGACAATTCCCTTTTTTTTCTTGTCCTACGTGGAGCTAATTTTCTGTATTAATTTATATTGAGTGTTTCCCAAGTAACTAGTATACGAAGAAGACACTCATAAAACAGTCCAGAAAGGCAAGTGGGGTGTGCTTCAGAACCAGGGTGTCAATAGTTGTTTTTGTTCAAGAAATGGAAATGGTGAGCAGATGGAGGAATGTGTTAATGTGAGAGATAATAAAGGTATACAAGATTTTACTCATAAATGATTTTCACTCTGGGATTTCTTACAAGATTCAAGGCACAGCAAGTAATTGATCACAATTCACATTATGTCAAGAATGTACTCAGCCAAAAATGGAGCTCTGTCTTCACAACACCACAATTAGATAGTTAAAATGATGTACACCCATATCGTGTCTGCACAAAACATGTTTGTTTTTAAGGGCAAGCTATAAAGTCAGCAACTTTTTATAAGGCAGCTTTCACATTTTCTAGGACTCTCTTGGATGTTTGTTTGAAATGAAATGAGTATCCTGTATCAAGGAGGAAGGAGTAAAAGTGACAATATTTTCAATATCAGGTAATGGGGATTCAAAATTTAATCTCAATTACTGTGGAAGATGTGGTTAGTAGCAAGGGCACAGCTACCATGAAAAACAAAAACAAAACCAGAGTTTAGTCCCCAGCAGTGGAACAAGTAGAAATAAAAATGAAATTACTATCGGTTCAAATATCATTCTTCTAACATCATCCAGTATCTATCCCTGAAACTTCATGCCATCTCACTGCCATTTTTTCAGAGGATTTTATTGACCTTTTCTCCCTATGGACAGCACTCATTTGTTTCACTAAAATTTCTTTAAACGGTTTCTTTTTCATCTGTTTACAAAATTAAGGAAAATTTATTAGCTCGTGCTATGTAAATTTTTCTTGTTCAGTTTTCATCCAGGATAAATTTGTTTTGAATATATGTTATGACAATTATATACAGCCACATTCTCAACACTAATGCATTTTTAATAACTTCCTTCAGTAACAGGTGATTTGAAATTCAAATTTCTCTCTACTAGGTTTAAAAAGTATATACCATTTTCTAATGTGAGGTCCCCTAGCCGACCATGAAACACAGACGGTGTCTGAATTCCCGCGGTCACCAGGTAACGCAGCTCACGCAGTTCCGGGGAACATATTCCCCCCCACCCCCCCGAGAATATTTATCCCTCTCAGGTCTCTGAGGTGGTTGAAGAATAGATAGCTAGAGTCTCATAGTTAAATTTTGAGTTGTTTAGGAATCAAGAGAGTGTTCTGGATCTAAGAAGATGTTTTTAAAATTGTGATGCAAGTTAGTATGGAAACTGAGTTAGATATAGAACTTTAAACTCATGGAGATGGTTAGATGGTAGAATGTTAAAGTCAGGTGCCAAATACATATGGACTGGACATTGGGAATGTATGCTAAGCCATATAACTCTCATAATTGTGGCCTATTTATTTCTGTTGTTTTGTGTTGTATTTATTATTATAAGAAAAAGAACCATTTGTTGGACTGAAAGGGGGAGCTGTTGGGGGGAAAAAGATATACCTTAAACTTAAAAAAAAAAAAGGGAAGAGAATGGGGGTTAGGGGGAAGAGGGTAGGAGGGTGGGACCAGAGGGGGAGTAGGGAGGGGATTGTGATTGAGATGTAACTTGAAGAAATAAAAAATAAATTATAAAAAATAAAATAAACAAAAAAGAAAGAAAAAAGTATATACCATTTTAAAATTGTTTCATATAAAATTGATTTATACAGCAAGGACTCTTTTATAGTAAACATGTCAAATATCTAAATGAGACCATTATTACTTGTAAGCATATTTCAGATAGGGCATAGCACATAGTTAAAATTGATTTTAACAAATAGTTGTATCCTTTGCTTATTTTTAGTAACCCTTCAGTTAGGTTAGAAATATTTTGCTCATTTAATTCATTATTTTAATTTATGGTTATTAAGCATGACTGTAGCTTTTAGACAAAGTCAAACTATTTTCTAGCTTAAATAACTCAAGAATTTAAAAAATCAGAACATCTATGAGAACACTACAAGCTGTTTTAAGCTTTTCCAAACCCCCTTCTTGTGGCTTCTGTGACAAACCTCAACTTCTGAACGAAGTCTTCATGCTGTGCCTCAATTTGTGATCATCTTTTCTTGTGCCAAATCTTCCTTGAAGGTTCACCAGCTCTAAACTAATCAGACTCTTTTCCATTCTAATGACTGTGCAATTTTTTGTTTCTCATATCCATACACTTTCCTCCATATAATGCATTTTCTCTGTAACTTTGCTCTGTGAAAACACAGTAATACTTAAAGAACTCTCTGCAAATGCAGTTATTACTTATTAACTTCTAATTATCACAGGTGGAATTAACTGTTGCCACCTATGAGTCATCCTTCATTACAGTTAACGATTTATAAATCTTTTCCTCCCCAGGTTGCAAAGTTGTAAAACAATAATTAGTTATTATGCCTTAACATTCAAGGTCTGTTCCAATATGTTTGTGTGTGCAGATGCCATGTGTGTGTGCCACACATTCATATAGTTCACGTGTATGTGGTGGCTAGAAGTCAACTTTCTTCAGTATTGTTCTTCGAGAATCTTTCCATCTTTTGGGGGAAGACATTCTTACCCTGAGACCTGAGGCTAGGTGAGGAGACTAGGCAGGCTCTGTGAGTCCTGAGATCCTCCTGTTTCCACCCCTGCTTACTGGGGTTACATGATAGCAAAACCATACCCAGCCCTTTTTACCTGGGTTCTGGGCAAAGTAAGCCTTTTATTTCCAGACTTTTCTACATACTTTGTGTGCAGTGTCTCATTTATGCATCACAGCAGGCCTCAAGGTTGTTAACCATTGTTGTCCCTATTGCAGGCACAGGAATATCGGTTTGTACCATCTTATGAAACACTACTTATTTTTATACTAGATACAGTGATCTCATGAATATATATTGCATTAAGAGTATGTATTAGCCTCTATAAAATAATGTCCACTACATGGAAATTGGGGTTAATTGCGATTTTATTCTGAGACAAAGATGCAGTGAAGTTTATTTGTGTTACCCCGTGAAAGCGTGTAGCATACTGAAGTTGTTAGCAAAATCTGCACAACTCAGTAACTGTAATATGATTTTGAGGACTTGGACAACATATTATATTGAAGTGATAAAAATATCATGGTAGAATAATAAGGGGATGACAAGGAAGTGAAAGCTGAATGGGTCCAAAAGGGGCAAAGGGCATTATCATTATCATTATCATTGAGTTAGTTGTTGCTATAGCAACAAGAAAGGGGCGTAAGAGTGTGGCTGGCCATGAGAGAATCAGGCTGCAGACCAGGAGCAACAGGCAGTGCAGTTCGAATAAAAACGAACTGAGACAATCATGCAATTTGTAACCAAATTGATAGAACTAGAAAAGCTCATCATGAATGAGCTAACTCAGATTCAGAAAGATGCACATGGCATATATTCACTTATAACTGGATTTTAGCCATATAGTACAGGATAACCATCCTACAATGAATAGACCCAAAAGAACAGGAACAGGGACTTGGTTACCTGCAGTGGGACACCTAGCCTAGTGGAACTGCCATGTATGCCTCCTGTGCAAGAAGAAGCTCTTAGACCTCATATGACTAACGAACTGAGTGGGGCTGATACACAGAGACACCCCACATTGGAGGCATAGGAGGGGTGGGAGAAGGGGTAGAGGGTAGGAGGGAGGGGCTGGGAAGGGGTGGAGGGAGGAGTGGCAATAGAGACTTAACAAAGTAATAAATAAACGTTTTAAAAAAAACAAACTGAGCAATTGGATTGGAAGTATCGCCTCATGAAAACGGACGTTAGCACAGCACTGAGGAGGAGCCATGCTCTAATTACTGTGATCAACACCAGCCATGGCCCTGCATTTCAGCTTTCAGTCAATCAAAGGAAAAAGTGAGACAAAATTTGTGTTGAGTGTCTCAAATTACTAAAATTGTCTATGCTAAAAAGAAAATTTTGTAGTAATAAAAACCTCACTCTTCATAGTCCTATCATGAGGAAGTGAAATTAGACTTGTCACATATACTGAATCATGAGTAACAGGCATTTGAAAGCTTGAATGTACAGTAAGTAAAGTTTATTTACTTATTAAGAGACAATTTCCAGGATGAACCGTTGGCTACACCAGTAAAGTGCTCGCCACACAAGCATGACGGTCTGAGCTTGTTTTGTTGTTGTTGTGACAATACAGTGACCTGTCTTTGTTGTGTGAACCTTGTTCTACCTAATTTAAAGTTGATTGGTTGAATAAACGCTGCAGCCTGGGTTAGGTAAAAGAGAGGCAGGAGGGGAAAACGTTGGTGGGCTTTTGGAGCAGAGAAGATGATTCGAGGAAGAAGCCAGAGGCTGGAGGAAAGGAGAGGATGCCATGGGTTAGACAGAAGAACATACTTCCACGTGGCCTGGAACATTGGCATTGCATGGAGAATAACAGCCCAAGGGGAAGTATGTATATATTGAGGTTTTCTTTGGAGAAAAACATTAAAAAGTAGCTTAGATGGGCTAAGATTGTACAATCCAGGCTAAGGCTTATTAAAATGCATCAAGTGTCTGTGTGTTTATTTATAATGGTGGGTTAAAGATTAACTCTGCAGCCTTAATAATCACAAATATCAAGTACAGATATAAATACTTATTTCAACAGTTATGAACAGCTGTGAAGCATCATGTAGGTGCTGGGAACTGAATCAGAATCCTTTGAGAAAGCTGCCAATGTTCTTAACCATTGTGACATATCTCCAGCCCCTTTTTTGTCTCTTTCAAGAAGACTTTCTCCAGTGTTCTATCCTACACTACTCTCAATGTCAGTGATAATCAATGAGTACTTCTACAATTATACCTACACTTTTATTTATCTAATCATCACCTAGAAATTACAAGTTAGTGTTTTGTAGACATTTCTTGCAATGTGCAAAGCAAAAGCCTGTTGTAATTAAGATTTCTACTTAAAACCAGATTTAAAAGGTTTCATCATAGCATAATATGCATCATTACTAACTGTGTTATTTGTGTCCAAGCCCATGATTCACACTTGTTTCAGTGGACACTCTACCAATCTGGTCTATAAGTGAACGCAGCCCACTGTTCTAAGTGATACTTTAATTTTAATTTATGGCAAGAAACAACAAGAAAATGATATATATTGATTGTGAAGTAGGTAGACTAAGATAAGACAAGGACTACAACAAGGTAACTCTACTCTAGAATTCATAGTGTATGCCTGCGGATAGCTTGAGTGACAATGGCCCTCATAAGGCTCATATATTTTAATACTCAGTCCCCAGCTGGTGAAACTGCTTGGGAAAGATTAGGAAGTATGGCCTTATCGTAGGAAGTGTGCCACTGAGGTAGGACTTTGAGGTTTCAAAATTCCATGTCCTTCCAATTAGCTCTCTCTTTAAAAATCTGCTTCCATGCCGGGTGGTGGTGGCGCACGCCTTTAATCCCAGCACTTGGGAGGCAGAGGCAGGCGGATCTCTGAGTTCGAGGCCAGCCTGGTCTACAAAGTGAGTCCAGGACAGCCAGGGCTACACAGAGAAACCCTATCTCGAAAAACCAAAAAAAAAAAAAAAAATCTGCTTCCATATTCCCAACTCTCCCTCAAACTGTTGAGGCTGTCATATCCTTTTTGGTCCATCTCTATACCCCTAATTCTACTCTACCACTCCACACAGCCACATAACTAATAATATCATTTTGTTACTATAAATTCATAATAAGGATCCATTATAATCCATTATGAGGTTATGTGAAGTTGTTTTTCACATTTATTGCATAAACTTCTAAAAGTTAGCTAGCTAGTTTCTTAGAGTATGTTTTAGTAAAACTGTTCAATATTGGCTCTACAATTCAATAATCCATTTACTGTGAAACTTAGCTGCTCTACATTTTCACGCATTTTTGTTAGTTCTGGAGTTTTCTTTTGGACCATTTTAATGGATACAAAATCTATTTTCCTCTTGGTTTGGTCTTGATAGACAGCTAAGGATGAATTCCCTGTTTCATGAATCTATTTTCCATTTGTATGCATCTTAATGTTGTTAACAGATTCACAACATATGTCCATTTTTAAATACTGGATCTCTCATCTTCTTCTTGAGTTGTGAGAGTTACATAATCTTGAAAGATATTTGTCCTGTATGTGATTTATAAAACATTTTTTCTAGTTGGTAACCTGCCTTTTAAATTAAAAAAAATGGGTGATTTGAAGGGAAAATATTTTAAATTTTGATATAATTTAAATTGAATTTTAAAGAATACTTCACTGTCCTAAGATATTTTGCATGTAGCAATTATGCTTATAAAACAAATTTCTCTTGAGCTTAATTCTGTCAATTTTACATTTTTACTGTTTAGGTTAGAAAAGTGATCAGCTTTGAGTGTATGCTGTTTGTACTGTGAGGGGTGTGGTTGTTACTTAACATTCAGTTGTTTGTTGAAAAAATTTCCCATTGCTCTGTCTTTATTGACTAAATTGAATTGATCAATTAGGTTTGGATTAGCTACTGACGTTTTTTATTAACTTCCATTATCTATAGCTACAGCTCCTTACTTATACCATATGGCCATGATTGTAAGGGGAGTTAGATTAATATAAATTAGATTTAGAGAATATCTAAGGGCTTCTGATACAGTCATGAAGATCAACTTGGCTGTGGGCAATTGGCATAGCATCATATGGACTAAAAACAAGGTTTATGGCCTGGCATTGTTTTCAGCTGCTAATAGCCTTATGAAGTGGGTGGAGCCAGATTAGGCTGAAGCCAGGTGAAACAAGGAGAGACCCTATTTGAGGATGAAGTGGGTGGAGCCTGAGAGTTCCCACACTAGAGACTATGAGATGGAAGGCAGTTTGTATCATCTGATGGAGAAAATGATGGTGGACTGAAAATCTGATCTCAAACACAGCTGAAAAGTTACAGCCAGCTCTTCCTGAGGCAGACAGAAGCTGGTGGTCAGAGGTCTCAGTAAAGCAGCAAAAAGCCAAGGACTAAAACCTTGTGGCACAGCTTTTGCCCAGAGTGGTTCCACCAGTTCAAACAGTGGCCTGAATGCCTCAAAGACTAAGGCAGAGTGGCTGAGTTGCTGATACAAACTGTATAAATTGGCTTGTGAACAGCTGAGGCCTTCCAGAGACAAGAATGCCTCATTTAAGGTGAACCTGCCATAGCCAATTTACCCTTAAGGACCTACGTCTGAGATATTCCTGAAGAAAGACTGCTAAGTGCCTTACAGTATCTACTCCTGAGGTGTTCCTGACAACTGAGAATCTGCCCCAGAGACTGTGTCCTTCTAAAAGGTTAGGATTAGTTGTTAGATAATAGTTGTTATAGTTATTAATAGGTTTAATCGTTAGGTAACAGGGTTATAGTCATTCTAAAGGTTAGTAGTTAGGTAATTGTTTATATTTGTTATAAGTGCATATAGTTATTTATAAATACATATTGTATAATTAAAAGTTTTGTCCTCACATGATATTTGTAATTTTAGAATGTTTTAACAACTTCAATAATTCCAACTTTGCTCTTCTGTAATATTAAGCTTGCTTTGGTTAATTTATTAACACATTAACTTATTCTGTCAGTATCTACAAAAAGAATCTAATTTTTTAATTGAAATTGTGTGATAGAAATCGGGTATGGTGGCGCACACCTTTAATCTCAGCACTTGGGGGGCAGAGACAGGCAGATTTCTATTAGTTCAAAGCCAGACTGATCTACAAAGAGAATCCAGGGCTCTAGGGCTCTGTTACATAGAGAAAGCCTGTCTTTTTTTAAATAATTTATTTTTTATTTCTTCAAGTTACATCGCAATCACAATCCCCTCCCTACTCCCCCCTCCAGTCCATTCCACCCTCCTCCCCCTCAACCCCCCATCCTCTTCCCTTCTTTTTTTTTTTTTTTTTTTTTAGTTTAAGGTATTTCTTTTTTCCCCCCAACAGCTCTCCCTTTCAGTCCAAAAATGGATCTTTCTCTTATAACTATAAATACAATACAAAACAACAAAAATAAATAGGCAACAATTATGAGAGTTATATGGCTTAGTATACATTCCCAATGTCCAGTCCATATGTATTTGGCACCTGACTTTAACATTCTACTATCTAACCATCTCCATGAGTTTAAAGTTCTATATCTAACTCAGCTTTCATACTAACTTGCCTCACAATTTAAAAAATATCTTCTTAGATCCAGAACACCCTCTTGATTCCTAAACAACTCAAAATTTAACTATGAGACTCTAGCTATCTATTCTTCAACCATCTCAGAGACCTGAAAAGGATAAATATATCTGATTGTATAGAAAGTGCAGGGCCTGCAGCTTCCAAAACTAAGAAATGACATAGCAGTGGCTGCCTGGACAGTTCCCATTTTCTCTCCATACGTTACAGCATCAATCTTCAGTCGTTTGGTCCCATTTCTCTGACAGACATTGATGAAAGCCTGTCTTAAACAACCCCCCCCACACACACACACAAAAAAAAAACCCCAACGATGTGGGCTGTGTATCTATTTTGAGATAATGATGACCTTGTAACCCTGAGGAGCCACAAGCACAAACTTGGACAGTTCATCGCATATATGCCTGCCTTCCTTCATTCTAAGTTACTTTCCATAATTTTCAGCATGGAAGATTTTATATGTGGTTTTACAAATTCACTCATAATTATTTGTTGGTACTATTATTAATTCAGTTCTTTTTAACAATGCAATTTGCCAAGTGTCACTTGCCACTATGTGAAAAAATGCAATTGGTTTACATATTAAAATTTACATGTCTATTTACAACAAACAATCATGTCACCTAAGAATAGAAAGCATTTTTCCTTTTCTTCTGGAAGTTCTTTTTTTTTTTTTTTTGTTTTTTTGAGACAGGGTTTCTCTGTGTAGCCCTGGCTGTCCTGGACTCACTTTGTAGACCAGGCTGGCCTCGAACTCACAAAGATCCACCTGCCTCTGCCTCCCGAGTGCTGGGATTAAAGGCGTGCGCCACCACCGCCCGGCTGGAAGTTCTTATTAGAAGCTCTTTTCTGAATTGTTGAAGCTTGCTCCCTTGTTAGTTTATTGAAGGCAATGAATAAACAATGCAGGTTAAATTTTGACAAATGCTTTTTTCTGTATTTCTTTAAATGGTTCTGTAATATTTTCATCTTTTATTGCTAATTCCATTAAATTTCAAAAAAGGCAATCCACTATTTATGTAATAAACTATATTTTATGGTGACTTATTATTTTCATATATTTCTAATTAGATTTGTTAATAGTTTGCTTAGAACTTTTGGGACTTACAGAAAATGTTGGTAGTTTTCTTTCAAAATATTTCTCTTTATTGGCATTGGGGTACTATAACAAAGTTAATTAAGAAAAAGAGGGTATTGCATTTGAGATGGAGCATGGAAGAGATTTGAGAGAACAGTAGCTGGGAGCAGCTGGAGGGTGCTGAAGGGTGAAAGTGATATAATTCTATCTCACTTTAAAACACATAAAAATAAATGAAAGGGTCAATTATTGTAAAAGAAAAACATTAAATAAAATATAAAATGTGAGACTTCTGTGGGAGAATTCACCAATTGTGTCATTTCAGGTTTCTCATTTGTTGATTTTTTTCCTTCTGTTACATGGTGTCTCATTTCCATGGTTCAGTCCTACAGCATTTAGGATTTTATCATGAACATAGTGGCTGTCATGAACAGACTCTATATAATGGTTTTTGTTCTTGCTGTTTTGTTTTATGTATTCTTTTGATTTTTTGTTTGTTTTGTTTTGTTTTCTTTGATAATGTTTTGCTGTAATTTACTTCATTAGATTGAATTATCAGCAACTACATCTGTGGTGATCTGTGGTTCATGTTTTAGGCTAGGTACTCAAGGGTTATCTATGAGGTGATCTCAGTTTGCCATATCTTGTCTAGTGTGCCTTTCTTACTCTCTAATAGCTTGACATGACAAGTGCCAGAAACTTTCCCTAGGCTTCTTAGTTTTCAAGTGAGAGTGGGTCTTTCCATTACTGATGTCCTATGGCTGCAGTTGCCATTAGTGGAAAACAGGATTTTTTTTTTTTTGGCAACTCATTTGATTCTCACTTACAGACAAGTGCTGTTGTTTGAGACAAAGGTTGTACCTATTTTATTTTGTATTTTGATGTTTGTGGGAGAATGAGAAGTATCTAAGACAAGTCACAGTAAGCATGTTTGTTACCCTTGAGCATTCCTGCAGAGAAAGTGTGATTGCCATGGTAGTATCAATAAGGATTAAAGTTGGAAAAGTCAGTTTCTATAAACTGAGAGGTATCAGGTGTGGTGATTCATTACTGTAATTCCAGCTTCTGACTTTAAGTTCACAGCCATCCTGTGTTGTATAGTAAAACCTGGTCAAAAAATAAAACCAGGCCCCACCCCTAGATGAGGATTTATAGGTAGTTAGTAACTGCTAAGAAAGAAGGATCTGGTCTGTTCCAGGAACAGCCCACTGATAATTTATCCAGTCCCTGAAAGTTAATCCTAATCACCATCACATATGAGCAACACTAAATGAACATAATCATACAGCATATAACTACATATGTGTAGCAATGATATTAAGGAGTAAGAGATCACAACATAATAAGCAATTAAAACAAAGCAAGAAAAACAAGATAAGAAGAAAGGAATTGATTTAGATGCCTTTTAAAGATGATTATTTCTCAGTAAGTGGTGGAGACATCACTACCACAACTTTTGTCATTTATGTGTCATCTTTGCTAAGAAATTTACTTGAATTTCCCAATTATGGGAAATGCATAGTTCTCTAGCTCTCCTTGCCATGTTATATGCACCTAAATTTGTCTGCAGTAAGATTCAAGTTTTTTTGGGGGAGAGGATGTCTTTGTCTTACGCAACCTTACATCCCCAGCCACAAGTAGAATAACTGGTATAGGACAGACATCCAAGATATATTTGTATCCAAATTATCAGTCTACATAAGCAGTTGAAATCCTAAAGCAGATGCATTTTTTCATATAAAATATAGCCATATCTTATATGAAAATAAAAGTTCAAGCATAAAATAATGTCTTGTTAATCATTTTGCTTGCTTTGGGAGAAAAAAGAAAAGTGTTGTACTGTCTAGAGAGTTTCAGTTATTGTGGAGCGCTGCTGAGTAGGCAGGGTGAACTAGTCACTCCCCTATTGGTTATGTAAAACACCATGTCTCTTCTAGAAGAAAAAATTTATTTGGGCTTATGAATCCGGAGGGATTAGAGTCTATGATGACAAAGCAGAGACAAGGTGGATAGAGATGGAAACTAAAAACTCATATCTTGAATTCCAAGCAAAATGCAGAGAAAGTAATAGTATAAGTCTTTAAAATTCAAAGTCTGCCTCCAATGACATATCTCTTCCAACAAGGCCATACCAACTAAGTCTCTGTCTTAGGGTTTCTATTGCCGTAAAGAGACCCCATGAACATGGCAACTCTTATAAAGAAAAAAATTTAATTTGGACTGGCGTACAGGTCAGAGGTTTGGTCCAATGTCATCATGGTAGGTAGCACGGTGGCACTCAGGCAGATAGGGTACTAGAGAAAGAGCCAAGAGTTCTGCATTTAGATCAATAGGAAACAGGAACAGATAGATAGATGATAGATAGATAGATGATAGATAGATAGATAGATAGATAGATAGATAGATAGAGATAGAGAGATAGATAGATAGATAGAGAGAGAGAGACAGGGCCTGGGCCTGGTTTGAGCTTCTGAAACCTCAAAGTTCACCCTTAGTGACCCACTTCCTCCAACAAGGCCACATGTCCTAATCCTTTCAAATAATGTCACTATGAAACTATGGAGACTAATTTCATTCAAATCACCACAAACTCCCAAAACAGTGCCACCAACTAGGGCCTAAGTATTCAAAAGCCCAAGAAAATGGGGTATGTCATTCAAACCAATACTCATAGTTCTGACCAGGATTTCATGAAACATAACATGTTTAGCTCTCCACAATTTTTCTTGTAAAGAAAATATGAGTTGGGAATGACAGTGCAAGTCTAAGATTCCTACATTTGGAAGCCTGAGACAGGAAGATTGCCATGCATTTGAGACCAGCCTAGGCTACAGTCAGACTCTTTCTGAAAACATAAAAATAAACATCACAGCTTTATATTTACTTTACGACTTGGCAATTCTTCATAAGTCTGCCTGAAAGTTATTTAAGAACATAACTGGTCATCATTGTGAATTTTAAAATGCAAATACTTTCTTCTATGATCAAAACAGGGAGAGTTATATTGACCATTTTAAAATGTCATATCTCAAGTTATCATAATGTTAAATCTATTCACTCATGAGAAAACCAAATATCCATGAACCAGCAAATTACTGAACAGAAAGCTAAACTTGCTCTTTTCTGGTAGTAAATCTATGTTAATCCATCAGAAACCTCAAGAGAGTTATAGCAACTCCAGTTTTACATTATCTAATCAGATTTAGACACAATCTACATGATAACTAATTATTCAATGGTTGGATTATATAGCACATTAATATCAAATAACACAAGGTTAATAGTTAATAGGACAAGGTGAAATAAAACTGAATATCATGTAAAATAAAATACCACAAATTCATTATATAATCTGAAATAGCTTATTCTCTATGTGTCAATACATAAATTGTTAAGGAGGAATTATAATCTGTATTAATCTTATTCAGGGATTGGTAAAATGGCTATACAATTCCACAGTTCTGGGTAGAGTAGTTTGAAATTATCACTCAAAGTAAGTTCAGGTCACATTTCTACGACTGTTTGAAGGTCATATTTTATATGTTTTTAGTTATTAGAAAATTGATATTTCATTCCTGGAATTCACACAACATCTACCTATCAATATATTTGATGATAAATTTTTGATAATGTGCTGAGTAAACAGTTAATGCCATCCTTATTACCAGTGTCATTTACACTGGTAACGCTTGTCTGATAAATGTTATTTCCTAAATACTGCCCAGAGTTTAAATCAGAGTAGCAAATTCACAATTAACCTGAACAGAGGAGAAGTGCCCACTCAGCATCTTAGAAAGGATGGAGCTGAGTCATGACCCACCTCATTTTACAAAGTTGTCATAAAAATGAGCCTTTCATTTTACAGAAGTATTGCAGTGGGATTTACAGCAGATGATCAAGATAAGGAAGAAAAACAACTTTTGAGTTTTATCAGAACAGGAGCACTTTATCCTGGTCATGAATTTTTACCTCTGTAGATTTCATCCTTCAAAGAAATGTCTCCACAAATTGTCAAGAGCCCAGTTGTTCCCCAGGGACCTCTATGTGTGACTTACCTTGTGAAAGTTTCTGAAATAAGCTGCCTTTTCATCAGGAAATTTTTCTAGCCTTCTGGGTCCCTTGCTAGAAGCCTTCTTAAAAACCAACCAGCATCGTCTGAAAATCTGAAAGCAAATAAAGGAATCTTATTATCCATCATTTCCTGTGGGTTTACTGGCATTTGGAGTTTTATCCATTCAACTAAACCATTAGGAATGAGTTTATAAAACTCCATTTACTTTAAAAAGCAACATATTAAAGGGGAAGTGTGTGACTAACAGAAATGGCAGCACAATTTTAAAACACAATGTACCATGTAAAATCCATTGTCAATCTGTTGGATATAATCATCTTTAATATAAGTAATTGTAGAGAGCTGCGACGTGCCGCGCCTTAAAGATGGCGCTGGTCTCCGCCTTCCACCAGCCCGACGGTGAGCGCTCTCGGTGGTAAACAAGTCCATATTTGGCTAAGACCGCTGATCTGGCTTGCTTCCGCATATGTGGGCCTCTAAGATAGCACCACGTGGCTTTACTTGATTGGCTGTTCATTTAGTATTTAGCCTGTGGGTTGGGTCTGCCCGGGCATTTGGAAGACTGTTTTCAAGGGACCTGAATAAACTGCAGGAGAAGAGCTTTTATGAGTTGCGTCATTCCTTGCTGGACAAGGGGGGACGCGACAAAGTGGTGGCCCGTACGGGGAACCCAGAAAAGACTCAGAACTCCTGCAGTCAGGGGCAATGCGTTGGTAAGTTCCTGGGATAAATCAGGACAATAAAGTTTCACGGAGATAGCGAACGCAAGGTAAAGTTTCGCGGAGATAGCGAACGTACGGTGAAGTTTCGCGGAGATAGTGAACATCCGGTAAAGTTTCGCGGAGATAGCGAACAAAAGATACAGTTTCGTGGGGAAGCTGCAAACTGAAAGTAAATTTTTAAACATGGGGTTGTCTGAGTCACACCCAATTTTTCTGGCTCTTCAGGAGCTACTTTTAGCTAGGAAATTAAAGATTAAGAAGTCTACCCTAGAAAGATTTTTGAATGAATGTGATTCTGTGGCTCCGTGGTTTGCGGTGTCCCGGAATCTTACAGTATCCTGCTGGGACAGATTGGGCAGGGACTTGGATTTTGCTTGGGAGCAGGGGACTCTGAAGCATGGAGTAAGACCGATTTGGAAAATAGTGAGGAGTTGTTTAGAAGATCAGAGGTGTTGTAATGCAATCACAGAGGGAGAGTCAGCCTTGGAACTGCTGCAAGGGGAAAGATCTGAGCAAGTAGACAGTGAAAAGGAAAGTAACAAAGGCGAAAGATTTGAGCAGGCAGACAGTGAAAAGGGAGGCAAAAAGAAAGTTCCTCTCTATCCCGATCTCACAGATTTTAGAGATTTTAGAGATTTTGAGGACTCAGAGAGCACAGATTCTGAAGGAGAGCTACACGCTCTACTAGAACAGTTGGAGAGGACTGTTATAAGAAAAAAGGAAAAGAAAAAGGTAAAAGAGGCGCAGTCAGTGTGGGAGGAGCTGCTGCTGCAGTCGGTATGGGTGGAGCTGTTGCCATGGCGCCTGACACGTCAGCGGCAGTCGGAGTGGGTGGAGTCATTGCTACAGTGCCTTCAGCCACGCTGGCGGCAGCTGGCGTAAACAAAGCCGTTGCCATGGCACCTTCAACTCCTCCTCCATATCCAGAAGCCACTCAGATAGATCAGCCTGTTCAGTCACTGAAAGTAGGGAGATCTTTCTGCCCGGGGATGTGGACACAAGTAAGAACAGAATAGAACATTATCCCACTGCACTTGCTGCTTTAGCCTTGAATGGTATCCAACAATGCTTGCAGTCTTTTGGAGTTGCTCCTGCCAGTATAATAGTGCCTTATTCCAGTTATCAAATTAAGATTTTGTGTGGCACTGTAGATGACTGGGCAATATTGCAATGTAGCTTTGAAGGAGTGATTGATAACCATTACCCTAAACATCCATTGCTATCATTTTTTAAGGAGCACCCAGTGATATTCCCTAAGGTTACTTCAGCAGTACCACTTCAAGGGTCACCAAATGTGTTTACAAACGGCTCAAAGACAGGCTGTGGAGCCTATTTGATAGAAAGACAAGAGCCTGTGTTATGTCAATTTCAACCGGGCTCCCCCCAAATAGTAGAATTGAAAATAGTAATGGAGGTGTTTAAAAGATGTCAATTTGCATTCAATTTGATTTCAGATTCAGTCTATGTGGTCAACGCAGTGAAAATATTAGAATTAGCAGGTCCTATTAAGAATAGTAGTACAGTATGTGCCTTATTACAAGAGTTACAAGTTTTAATCTGGCAGAGAAAAAGGTGTTTTTATATTCAACATATCAGAGCACATACAGGATTACCTGGACCATTAAGTGAAGGTAATGATAAAGTTGATCAATGGACCAGGATGGAATGCATTTTTTGGAGCTCATTCCTGGACCAAGCCAGACAGTTTCACCAATTATTTCATGTAAATGCAAAAACTCTACAGCAGAAATTCCATTTGTCTAGAGCAGATGCTAGACAAGTAGTTTTGGACTGTTCTCAGTGTGTGATTCATCATCATCCTCCCAGTGTGGGAGTGAACCCTAGAGGGTTGATGCCACTCAAAATCTGGCAAATGGACGTTACCCACATTTCAGAGTTTGGAACCTTAAAATATATTCATGTATCTGTGGATACCTGCTCAGGTATCATACATGCTACACCTATGAGTGGAGAAAAGGCTCGCAATGTCATAGGACATTGCTTAGAAGCCTGGGCTGCATGGGGAAAACCACAGCAGCTAAAAACGGACAATGGACCAGCCTATACGGCTCAGTCCTTTGTCTCCTTCTGTAATCAGATGGAGGTACAGCTTAATCACGGATTACCATACAATCCTCAAGGACAAGGAATTGTGGAACGCACTCATCGCACCTTGAAAGAATGCTTGCAAAAACAAAAAGGGGGAATAGGCCAAGGCCGTACCCCCAAGGAGAGAATATCTTTAGCCTTATTTACTGTAAATTTTTTCAATTTGGATGCTCAGGGCTGCTCAGCAGCGGACAGACATCAGGATTCCCATGGTTCACCTAAAAGCATGGTGAAGTGGAAGGACATTCTGACAGGCTCTTGGCGGGGGCCTGACCCCGTGCTAACATGGGCGAGAGGGTCTGTTTGTGTTTTTCTTCAGGATCAACAAGATCCAGTGTGGGTGCCTGAACGCCTTGTGAGGAAGATTCGTCATGAAGACCTTCCTAAGGATTCTGGTGATAGTAGCAGTGAGTATGTCAGGAATGACCGAGCCGAGATGGGGGATCCTGTCGATATTCCCAAAGCCGATGCCGGTCAGACATGATGCAACTGTGTTTCCAAGCTTATTTAGCAGTAATAGAAGCTTAGGCTTACCCTACCTTCCCTTTGATGATCAGAGAAGCCCTATAGAGGGTAATAGAAATGTCAGCTTGAAGGGTAGTTTGTGCTTTTAAATGAGCTTCAATAGGTCAGATGATACAAAATGCATTAAATTGTCTCAGCAGTCAGCAGATTTTTTACCACAATTGAGGTTTGGTGGTAGGAGTGGTGGTTTGTTTTCAGGCAATGGTTCTCGCCTTGAAGGATGGTGGCCCACACGAGTCTCTGACCGGGACCCCCCCAAACAGCCACGCTGGGCACCTTTTTGTAAAGGATCCACAGGAGAGGAAGGACCTTTTCCCTGGACTGGATGTCAGGAGCGTAGAGCAGTTTGGGTTCAACAAGATTATTTTTCCTTTAGCCCCATGATTAGTAATATAGTGAATAAGTCTTGTACAGGAATGCTTGATATATCTACTAGGGATCCTCAGCAGACTGCCACCAATCCTTTTGATTTGTGGCTTTTGTGTGGAGTAAATGGAAGTTGCATGGACTTGGGACCTGTCATTATGCTTGGAGGAGGTATTTATCAAAGAGGTAATTTTTCCCTAGGGTCTGCTACCAGATTGGATTTCTCTAGCAGTAGTGGCTCTAGTACTTGGAATTCTTTGTTTCATTCTTATCGCAACAAGAGCTTTTCAGCTTCGCCAGTATGTCTCTGGCCTCCTTTTCTGTGGATTATAAGTAATGGGAGTGCATCCTTAGGTGAAGAAAAGTTAGTATGCACTCCAGGCACATGTTTTTATGCCCTATGCTGGAATGCCACAACCTTTCCTGTGGCTGTGGTGACTAGAATGCCTCGATATGTACCAGTTCCTGTAGAGGCTCCTAATACCATGATGCTATTCAGATTTAAAAGAGATTTTGGCATCACTGCAGCTATTGTTACTGCTATCACTGTTGCTGCTGTGGGAGCTACTGCCTCAGCTATCGCCTTGTCTAGTTCTATACAGACTGCCAATGCCCTGAATAACATTTCAGCCACTGTGGCACAGGCATTGGATACTCAGGCCTCTATGAATTCTCATCTCAAAGGAGGTCTTATGATAGTTAATCAACACATAGATTTAATACAAGAACAGATTGATTCTCTTTGGCAACTAGCACAATTGGGGTGTGAGTGGAAAATGCAAGGTTTGTGTGTTACTTCCGTACAATATCAAAATTATACAAAAGCTGCTAATTTGTCTAGACAATTGTCAAAGTTCCTCTTACAGGATTGGTCGGCTGAATTTGAAAATTTGATGAGAGAGCTGAGAGCGACAATCATCCACATCAACTCCACTCGAGTGGATCTGAGTCTGGCTACTGGCTTGACTTCTTGGATACAGACGGCTATGGATCATCTTAAGGAGTGGGCGGGTGTAGGCTCTTTGGCAGTACTAATGATGCTAGCCTCTCTGTTTTGCCTATGGTGCATCTACAAAATGAGAGCCACACAAAAGCGTAATGCAGCCATGATTATACAAGCCCTTGTCGCCATTGAGGCGGGCCAGTCCCCTCAGGCATGGCTTGCTGCCGTGAAGTAAATCTTCACTGAGCATAGTCCCTGCCCACTGAGGTATTCGTTCCACGGATATTAGGGTCTGGTAAGTCAGTGACGGAGTTGACGGGTAAGTCTCGGCCACCTAAGACAGGGCAGTCCCGAGTGGGGAGGCTGACCCAGAGACGGGTAAGAGTTTGAGCACCGCCCTCCTACAGGCTCAGGCCCACCGTGAGATCCCCAGATAGGGGGATTGCGAAGCCTTTCCAGGGACTTTTACCAACTTTAGAAAAAATAAAAAAAAAGGAGGAACTGTAGAGAGCTGCGACGTGCCGCGCCTTAAAGATGGCGCTGGTCTCCGCCTTCCACCAGCCCAACGGTGAGCGCTCTCGGTGGTAAACAAGTCCATATTTGGCTAAGACCGCTGATCTGGCTTGCTTCCACATACGTGGGCCTCTAAGATAGCACCACGTGGCTTTACTTGATTGGCTGTTCATTTAGTATTTAGCCTGTGGGTTGGGTCTGCCCGGGCATTCGGAAGACTGTTTTCAAGGGACCTGAATAAACTGCAGGAGAAGAGCTTTTATGAGTTGCGTCATTCCTTGCTGGACAAGGGGGGACGCGACAAGTAATCTCTTTGGTCTCAATACCATGTACATGATGGCAATTTTTTCATTTCATATCCCATTACTGTGAGAATTTAGTCAAGTTAAGTGAAATAGATACATGCTGTTAGTTTTCTAAATATTAATAAAAATAATATTTATAATTATCTTATACAACTTCATAGCTTTCAACAAATGATCATAATATAACTTAGAAAAGAGCAAAAATATAGTTTTATTTTGACCAATCTGACTCTCTTGTTTTACAGTTTTATAGGAACTAGAATATATTAAATATTTAATATGTGAAATACAATATATTTTAAAATTTAAATACACATTAATTCTGGTAACTACTACTTTAAGCAAGTAGTATTATCATTTCATGATAAATGTAAGGGATATGTCAAGACTTGATTATACATCTTTCAAAATCTTTGGTTTTAGCTTTTTAAATGACCATTTATTACATAAGCTGAGTTTATTGTTCCTGAACTAAGCTTTTTTTTTATAGAATAGTCAATGTCAAGCTTTTAGGTTGGCATTTCATTTTTACTGTATAATATCACATGCTGTCCATAGATATGTGGAAAAGCAAATTAGTAAAATGCAGTTTTTTTCTAGTAATTGGAGATGTTTAGTACTTCAAAATAGCCACAGCTTCTAAATTTATTTTTTTAATGTTTATTCACTACTTCAAGCCACATCTCCATCACAGTGCCCCCTCCACCCCTCCCAGACCCACCCTCCCACTCGCTCATCCTACTCCTCCAGAGTGGAGTGTTCCCACACATCAATCTCCCACCCCAGTTCAGCAGTCACATGAGGGCCAAGAATCTCCTCATATACTGGGGCCTACATGGCAGCACCACTAGGGCAAAGTGTCTCATCAACAAAGTCTATGTTCCTGATCCCTTTGGTGTGTTGGTTGTAGTATAGATATCCTGTACTATATGGCTAAAATCCTACTATAAGTGAATAGATGCCATGTGCATCCTCCTGAGTCTGGGTTAGCTCACTCAGGATGAGCTTTTCTAGTTCCATCCATTTGGCTGCAAATTGCATGATTTCATTGTTTCTGATGGCTGAGTAGTATTCCATTGTGTAGATGTACCACAGTTTTTTTTTTTAATCCATTCATCAGTTGAGGGTCATCTGGGTTGTTTCGAGTTTCTAGCTATTACAAATAAGGCTGCTATGAACATAGATGAGGAAACATCCTGTGGTTTGGTGAGGAATCATTTGGATGTATACCCAGGGATGATATGGCTTGGTCTTGAGGTAGAACTATTCCAAGTTTTCTAAGATATCTCCAAACTGATTTCCAAAGTGGTTGTACAAGTTTGCACTCCCATCAGCAATGGAGGAGGGTTCCCCTTTCTCCACACCCTCGCCAGCATGTGTTGTCATTTGAGCTTTTGATCTTAGCCGTTCTGACAGGTGTGAGATGAAATCTCAGAGTCGTATTGAGTTGCATTTCTCTGATGATTAAGGATGTTGAGCAACATAAAACCGGACACACTAAGTCTATAGAAGAGAAAGTGGGGAAAAGTCTCAAACTCATCGGCACAGGTGACAACTTCCTGAACAGAACACCAACAGCTCAGAATCTAAGAACAATAATCAATAAATGGGACCTGATGAAACTGAAAAGCTTCTGTAAGGGAAACCACACTGTCATTCGAACAAAACGGCAGCCTACAGATTGGGAAAAGATCTTTACCAATCCCACATCAGACAGAGGGCTAATATCCAAAATTTATGAAGAACTCAAGAGATTAAACACCAAGAAACCAAATAATCCAATCAAAAAATGGGAAACAGAGCTAAACAGAGAATTCACAAAAGAGGAATCTCTAATGGCAGAGAGGCACTTGAAGAAATGCTCAGCTTTTTAATTTCTAAATTTAGCATATTTTATTTCCTGGAGAAAAATTCTCCATTACCATGAAGAGAGATTTCATCAAAGGCGATTTCAGAAATCTTAGTCACTGTGTTTCTATTCTGTGTCTTTATTCAAAGTGCACAGTTGTCACAGTCCTTTTTCTGCTAGTAGAAGACAGACAGTGTAATTCCTTCAAGTTATTCCCATGAACATTGTTTCTTACCTACTGAAAGGCAGTATTTTCCATATTAAAAAGCACTCTCAGTGCAATCACAAAAGACTTGTCCTGATAAAAGCAAAATAACTAAAATAACAGTGCACACACAGTGCACACACAGTGCACACACAGTGCACACACAGTGC
>CAJQZJ010004760.1:956989-996117 GCA_907164525.1 Lophiomys imhausi | reverse complement strand
TGCACACACAGTGCACACACAGTGCACACACAGTGCACACACAGTGCGCACGCTCCCACTTTTCCTCACATTTGCTGCTGCAGTCTTGAAAAATGCATCAAGTACGATGTTCAGCTCCAAGCACACAATAACAGGTCTGCTCATCTCTGGGACTAGATAGATCTTCCTTATCAAAGGTTTAGAAGCCACACACCTATAAATGAGGACCTGCTCAACTTTAGAACTACTGGTGTTCCTTGACATATTGTGTTTAGCACATGATCCTGTAGTTCTCAGTTATTTGCAGGACCTTTATTAATCCCCATTTTCAAAATGAAATTGTGTCAATGATTACAATATGGGATCAACATATGATTTGTTTAACTTTAATTAATTAATTTTACTCATTTTATCCTATCAATTTCTAATTTTTCATCTCTGTCATTGTTGAGCTGAAACCTTTCTTCCTAATAAGTACCCCTTCTAATTTTGTCTTTCTTATGAGAAACTCATTAAGCTTAATTAGTTTCTTTCCTCAACATAGGTGGGAGGTTATTTACTGGAGAAAGGGCAAATTACCAATGACTCTGGCAGTTAAAAAAAAAAAGTCCATCCTCTCCCTCAGAAAACCACACACTGCCAGTCATTCTTCAGGGAGGCGTGAAACCTCAAGAACCCCTCCCCTAATCATGACAAAAATACATTGAAAATACTGACATGTAAGAAGAGATGGGTAGATTGGTGGGAACTGCTGAAGGAAGCTTTTGTATTTATATCACAGCTCTTTTATTTAATCATCGCACAACCTCAGCAGGCAGTTTGCTTTGTGCTCAGCTAATGGAATTGACGGGGAATTTAACAAGATGCGCCAACGTTTTAGTGTACAGAAAATTCTCAACAAGGCGCTGCCCTTCTGTAAGGTTACTTTATCTTATAGACTAGGTACTATTTGCTACACATAGCAAAATTGTACTTGATGACACTATTTTTACTTTAGGAGTCCTAATTCTAACATATATTCTAGGAAAATAGTTGGATACAAATATTCTGTATTAAGTTACCATTTAAACATTTCAAACACCCAAGAAGGGAAAGAGGGTGGGAGGGTGAGATTGGGAGGGGAGGAGGAAGGGGGCTGTGATCAAGATATAACTTGAATAAACAAAAATTAAAATTAAAAAAAATTTCAAACAGTACATAGAAGATAATATTAATGATTTCCCAAGCATTTAACTTTGGACTTAACAAGCTGTACTTGAAATTCCAGTTTTCCTTTTGTTAGACATTTAAATTTTAGACACTCCATCAAGTTTCTAGGTATGTATTCTTAAAGTAGTCAAAAAATATCGATTCAAGTTTAGGATTAATATTAAAATAAAAAGAAGCAAAGTATGTTAATTTAATCCCACTGTTAGAATTACTAACACAGGACATCCACATACAAAACAGACAAAATGCTCTTAGCGCAGCCTTGATTAATACTTCTGAAAAACATGCATAATTACCTATACTTTGTTATAAAAACTGGCTTGTACAAATACAGTTTTAAAGGTCCCACACTATCATGATAATTAAATAAATACATGCAACCAATCAACACAAGTGTTCAAACGTTCCACTGGGCACAGATGCTAAGTCCTATTGATATTTCACGATGGTTCAAATATTGTTGAGCCATGTAGCTGTACATGGTTACATTTAGCAATGTATACTAAGAACAAAAACAAACGAAAAATTTATTCTCTTCTTAAAATGATTCTACATGACATGAGGCAATTTTGTGCTAAAGGAATCATTTTATTTAGGCTTTAATCAAACTGTTGTATTAAAATTTAGAGCATTGTGTTGCAGTGTCCAAGAGCATAGACAACTTTCATGTACGTTTTTCTAATAATTAAATGTCTTGTCTCAAACAATTTATTTAAGCTTATCTTTAACTTTAAGTTTCTCATTCGTATACTTAGACCCATCTACTTCAGAACTTGCCTGTTTAGACGCTAAGAGATGTTGTGCAGAAAATATCTAAAGTGTACTTGAAAAGTAACCTATTCTCCTGTCAGAAATTGGTGAGGTTTGGGTACTGAGTTCCGTCTCTCCAGACCTTATACACTTAAGCCAATATGAGGTTATTTGGAGATATAATAGTGTTAAATGGGTTTATAGAGGTTAGTTTTGATGGTGGGATTGATGCTCTCATGAGAATAGTCATGACTAACATACTTCCTCTCTTTCTGCTTATTCAAAAGCAGAAAGTACATAAGCACACAATGAGAAATCACAGTCTACAAGCCAGGAAAAAAATCCTCACCAGAACCCAACCAAGTAGAGACCCTTGTCTCAAATGTACATTCTGCCGAACAGAGAAAAATGGATTTCTGTGACTCAAGACACCTAATGTGTGATACTTTGTTATGGTAGTTTAGGTTTATTAATACCGATGTCATAGAAAAATGTATAGATAGATGATAGATAGATAGATTGATAGAATTGTAGATAGAGGATAGATATACGATAGATGACAGATTAGATAGATGATATACATATATTATACATATATATGACAGGCAGATAGATATATAATAGATATAGATTAGATTGATATATATATAAATATATGATAGATATGTAGATTTTATATATATATATATAAGACAGGTAGATAGAGAGATGGTGTTTTATTTGTAGCAATGATAGGATAGTGCTTATGACATAGTTGAAATAACAATAATGTGAAAGTCATTCCCATGAAACTGAGCAGAAATTTAACTCATCATAAGCAACAAATACAAATACTATGTGCAAGGTGGGATGTATATAGATTATAAAAATTTCTCCTGGTTTTCATGAATATAACTGAGATGCAAATCTTGGGTAAAACTATTTCTGTTCTTCCATACTGAGAAAAGTTTTCCCTTCTACTGTTGGTCACTTTATTGTTCACATCTCTGTAATCATCAAAATATCAGATAAAACCTTAAAATATTCAGAGAAACCCACATATATATGCAAGCATTACAATGTTCATTTGGTGTTACTATAGTTAGTTTTATTTAAGAAGTGAGCTAAATATGAGCCAGAAAGTCTAAGTGTTGTTGTTCAAGCATTCATTAGTACCTACAAAACAAGGGATAACAACCAATTAAGATAATCAATTTAGTTATTTTGATAGTGTCTTATCTTTGGCTATGATGTCATTAACAGTGACAAACAACCACATATTAATGAGGTTAACTGAAATAAAATTTTCCAAGTTGAAGGACCTGCCACTTATTTTTGGAGTGGACTTAGGTTTTAAACAACTTCAAAAATTAGTACATCAAGTTCCCATATAGTCAACAGTTCCTAATTTTTAATAGTTTTTATTATATATAAATTTATTTTATTATACATGTAACATATTATATATATTTATTTTCTTATATATAAATTTGTTTTATATATATATATATATAAATGATTCTAATTTATTAGTTTCTAATATTAAAACCCTAAAGAAACTTTTGTTTGGTTTTCAAAATAAAGATAGTGACATTGGCAAACTACCAAAATAATTGGTAGAAATGTTAAGCAAAAACAATTTTTATTCAGAGTTTCCCTCTATTTTTCTTATCTTGTTTTGTTTCAGAAACAAAGTCCACATTCCAAAACTCCAATCTGCAATAGTTTCTTACACTTTTTGTTGTTGTTCTTGTTGTTGCTGTTGTTTTTGCAGCCTTGAACGTTTTGAAGTATACTAGTCAGTTATTTTCTACAAATTCTTTAATTTATGTTTCTTTTATTATTTTTGATACCTAAAAGGCTAAAACAAATCTGACAGTAATGTCATTAAAGTAGAATTTATTGGGATAATAATAATACGAATAAATCATGCCTATGGACTAGTTGTTTTTAATATAATTTCTAGTTGAAAAGAAAATAACAATAAATGTTGATATCTTCCCTCTTTAGTCATTATTTTTCTAAATGCTTTCAATTTAAATATGAGAAAATAATAACTAATATCATGGTATAGAGATATTTCATGTGTCCACCTGTATTATTAATGTGAAGGCAAATTAAGTATGAGTCAGGAACTAAATGCCTCCTATATAATAGGAGTAGGAGACTAATGGGAAGAAGACATTTTCCTTTTGACCTTTTCACCAAACCAGCTTTTAAAGCTGTACCACAATGGTGTACTGTAAGCCTCAGAACTAGAGCTTTAAATGAGTATGTTGGTGAATTTCCAGATATGTGCAAGAAAAATGACTTCTGGGAACTAGAAAATTACTTATAGGAGAAAAAATACATGCAAAGAAAAAGTTTCATTTTGCTTTTAAATGAAAGGTGTAAAACCTTTGATGAGATCACAGAGAACACCGTGAATGAGCTAGTCACTTCAATGTTTTAATGCTTTTGCATCCCATGGGATGGAACGCCAATTAACGACCCTTGTGACTCCTTTGTGGACCGTGGGGGTTTGTTCTATTCTCTTCCACCTCAATGGCATAGTTAAAAATCTTTTGGTTTGGGCTACTTAATAACAAATTTTATTGCTTCAAGACAGCCTCCTTGCCAAGTGTCTGTTCCTTAGCATTTGACATTGCTGCAGGCTCCACCTTGGTTAAGGGAATGATGCAGCCTATATCTTCAAAGAAGAACTGAGAATTTCACCTGGTCTTTCGGAAACCCCTTCTCAACAAACTGGTTGCCTCAACCTGGCTAAAAGGTGACCTCAGGGTCTCCTTATAGAAAATGCCTCCTTGGAAGTCCCACAAATCTCCAGCAGGCCCATTCTTTGATTTCCAATGCCTCAGCCAGGCTGTCAGCTTACCATAATAACATATCCTTTCCCTCAGAAGAAAATCTCTTTTACCACATGGCTTTTTATTTTTTTTAGCATTTTTGCTATTTCAAAGTGATTCTATATAAAATCATCTTTTCCCTGTCAAAACTCACCAGGAAAAAGTAGATAGCAGATTTCTTGGCTTTAGTTCATAGGTGAAATTATGTTATTTAGCAGGGAATCATTAACAAGTATGTTAATACTCAATTTTAGATTTAATAGATCTATCCCATCACAAGCCATTGACCTGTTGAGGCTTGCATGTCAAAATAGGATTTTAATACTCAGAAGAATTTCTAAGTTTAGGAACTGTCAAAGTTGACAGTTTATTGTAATAAAAGAAGTCATGGAATATTTCTCTAGGGAATATATATATATATATATATATATATATATATATATAAGCTTAATGACATGGTGGATTTAGATTTATTATGTTTAGTGTCAAGGTAAATCTTGCTATTGATTTATACCTAATTGTTTTTATGCATGTTTTAATACCAGAAACTCCCTCATTTATTCATCCATCTTTCCATTCATCCATTCTCTCAGGAAAATATCGAGAAATAGGTACACTAATAAAATGAACTTAATAACAGCAAAAAACAAATAACTCTCTTATAAACAGGTTTCTTGCACTGTGGAACTTAAACTTGAATTATCAGACAGGTGGTATGTGATGAGTAAATGTATTTCTGAGTGTCTAAGCTCTGTAACAGAAACTACAATGCCTAGATGGGGAAGGAGTGCCACACCTGGCAGGGAAGGCTCCCTCTCCCTCACAAAGATATTTAACTCCAGCATTAGATCAAGTGGAGAATGAGTGATGCATCTGGGGACATGAGGCTTTTCAATGAGACCATTGAGGTGCAAATGTTTTAATGGGTTAAAAAGAAGAAAATTAAGATGCAATAGCATAAAGTAGAGGGAGCTTAAATTAGAGTTGTGGCATCTCAGGCATATGCAGTCAAGCTTTTGAACTGACATATCTGTGCATTCATCTTATAAATTGGGACAAGACCTATAGCCACCCGCTTGTTTCCCAATATTGTATGATCCTTTTTTTTTTTACAAAAATATTTACGCTTTTCTACAAAAATCATAATTTTGACAAACAAAAACGGTCATCTACAACCACCCTTCAGTTTAAGCCATAAAGTAGATGTTCCTTAATGGAACCTTTTGCATAATAGCTAGGTGGCTTGAATTCTGTTTCCCCATCTTGAAATTATAATAGCGCTAAATAAATTGAATCCTTCTTCATCCCAAGCTAGATGGTTTGTATCTCACTTGAGGGTTTGAATTTTTCCTACTCTAAGAGCTGAAAGAGACCCAAGGAGTGAACAAGAAAACCAAAGCAAGGAAGAAAGTATTTTCAGTTGTGGGGGTGACTTATGGAAGAACCTTGTCTTCCACTCCCCTGTGTTGTCATTAGAAATTCTGAGTGATGATGGAACATGGTAAAGCTTAAATGATAACCAATAAGTTATTGTACCTACAGTCTCAAAGAAGAAATTGAGGTAAACTGTACAATCAGGAAACACTGGACCATGATCAGATGTTTGTTGAGCAGAATGTATAAAATTTCTGAATTTTTGAACATTTATATATGTAGCCTCCACATCTCAAATTAAAACCTGACATAAATCATGAATATCAGACTAAATTTAAAAATCAGTATTTGCAAGAACATCCTTATGGATTCCCTTTTTTAAATGTAAAGAATAGTACCTCTGCTTAAACAAATATTCCAGCAATGCTAGCTGGAAGCATTTCTGCTCTTTAAAAAACTAATTATTTTTATTTATGTGCATATATGCATGTGTGTATGTTAGTATGCATGTATGCATATAGGTGTTCATGCTGGCCTGAAGAGCTTGTCCAATTCCCTGGAATTGGAATTACAGGCATGTGGGCTACAGAATATGGGAACTGGGAACCAAACCAAGCCCCCTGAAAGAAAAGTGTTCTTGAGCCCTGAGCCAATTCTCAAGACTCCTCCCATTACCTCTTTTAAAAGCATGCTCTCTTCTTTTCACAACGATGTCATACAGTTCCAGTCATAGGAGTCAGGTAAATTCATGACACAAAAATTGAAGACTTTGTAAATGAAGCTTTAGTAAAAGCAGATGCTAACTGCTGTTATTGACTCACATTAGAAAACACAGGGTACTAAAACATAATAAGAAAAAGAAAAGAAAGAATTGAATTAGTTGAAGATTTATTTTTATATCAAGGGTGAATATTGTAAGGAATGAACATAAAGCCATTAATAAGGTCTTTGCTGTACATATGACTCCAAATCAAGCATTTCTAGAATAAGTCAAGAACCCCAAGAATTTCAGAACACTATCCAATTCAAGAAAGGGCAGGGTACTTGAATTGCCACTTATGAAAATGAACTTCACATTTGTGTAGTAAGTTTAAGAATGTACTAAATCCTTAAAACTTGTAGTAATCTAAACTAGCTAACAAAGCAAAAGAAAAAAAGACAGCAAACTGGGGCAGGGCAGCGAGCTTCTTCCCCTGGAGAAAGTCTGTATAGTGAGTGAGTCTGGAAGATACACAGCTATGGGTAATCTTGTGATGTCTCTAGAAATCCACATAGACGCTAGCAATTCTGCTCTGTGTTATGTACCCAAGAGAAAAATATATGAACCTTTTACCATGTTTGTGATAGCATTACTCATAAAGGTCTCAAACACAGACATTATGATTCATGCACACAACTGAACAATGACACCCTTGAATGTATATGAACGATTGCCACCAAAACAAATCTCAGAATCATAAGTATAACAAGATCTCAGGAAAAGTGATGTGTGATGCTCCATATAGTCACATAAATTCTCCAGCTTGCCTAAGTCAAGTAGTGCTGTGTAAGCCATATTTAGAAATAAAGAATAGCAAGAACAGGAAAGTGACTTCAATCATAATCACCATAGTGACTGAAGGTACAGGTGTGAGAGGAAGGTCTGAGTTGGAGGTCCTTCTTCATCACTACAAACATTCTGGCTGTCTGATGACATATACACCAATCTTTGCTTTTAGGTATCTCTATGGAGTTTATACCATTGTCTTAATTTGCTTGGAGAATATTATGTACTTACTCTATTCCTCCTCCATCCTCTTCTCTCTCTCTCTCTCTCTCTCTCTCTCTCTCTCTCTCTCTCTCTCTGTGTGTGTGTGTGTGTGTGTGTGTGTGTGTGTGTGTGTGTGTGTATGTGTGTGTGTTATGGGTCCATGCACACAAGAAAGCCAGAACAGGACAGTGGGAGTCTTCCTCTCTCATACTCCCCCTTATTGCTTTAAAACTGGTGTTTCTCTGAAGTGAGGCCCTTCCATTTCCCTATCCTAGCTGGCTAGTGAGCCCTTGGAATTCATCTGTTTCTGCCTGCAATACTGGGGTGACCACAGTCATGCCTGACTTTTTTCTGTCAGTCCTGGGGATTTAAACTCAGGCCCTCATCCTTGCTAAGCAAGCATTCTTGCCCACTGATCTACCTCCCTTATGATTGTTTTTTTTAATGTTTATTTATTAATTCAAGTTACATCTCCATCACATTCTCCTCCCTCCACCCCTCCCGGCCCCACCCTTCCTCCCTCTCCCCCTTCTCTCAGAACTTATAATTCTTTTCTTGAATAATTAGGCCACAATTATGAAAATTATAAGATATAACATACATTCTCAATGTCCAAGTTACAGAAAACCATGTGTTCAAGTTTACAGAGATATCAGTTTACACATTTTACTTTTCTTTCGTATGTGTGTGTTTCCTATTTCTAAGAAGAATATAAAGAAAAATACCAGACAGAGAGGAGTCAGTCCCCTGTGTATTTTCAGGGTAGCAGGTGGCAGCCATTGATAAGTGTACTAAAAAGGTGTGAAGCGCCACCATTAATTAGGCTGAACACAGCATGAAATAGGCAGACACCATACAGCTTCTGGCTGAGACTTCAGGCATCCCAGAAGTGCTTATGTCTAATATTATAAAGTTTCTAAAAAATCCTGGCAGCTTTAGTTTATCTATTAAAAATCAGTTAACAAAGACTGGCTTTGCACTGGTGCCTCTGAATGGGGACAAGGTAGGATTCTAACTAAGGAGGTTTGGATAAACATCTGTTCCCTAGTGATTAAACCCTGTTGGGGCCATCACATAGGACCACATCTTCTATGCAGTTGCCCTCATAGAAGGGGAAGTAGAATTAATGTACTTAATTCCAGCAGCTCGTCAAAGAATATCAATTCCAGTGGTGTTACCAAAGCTCTCATGGTCTACTGCGTCTCTCTGGCTTCAAGGCCTCGGTTCTGGGCCCCTCTCTGTAGTCTACCGCATTCGAATATGGATTGCCTGTAATTTTAACTGAGATATACATGACACATGATTACCATTACCAGTGAATGGTGAGCATATCGAAAGGAAAACATAGGTTATATTTCACTCTTCCTGTATGAAATAGCAACCGTTTTCAGTGTTCATGCAGGTATCTGAGTGTGAGGGCAATGTGTATTCATTAGTATGTGTGGTAACCCTTGCCCCTGCAAACACACATGGAGACCAGATGTTTACTGCAGGCCCTCCACTACAGCCCTTCACCTTAGGCTTGAGAGAATATCTCTCACTAATCCCGGAGCTAAACTGGAAACCAGGGACCCCTCAGACCGGCCCTGCAGTATCTGCCCTGCAGCCCTGGGGTTTCAGGTAGGCTATGTCACTATATCAGGGCTGGGATCTGAACTTGGTCCTCAGGCTTACACAGCAAGCTCTTTCATACTGACCCATCTCCCCGAGCTCCACTAATACTCACTCTCCAGGGTGTACTATGATGGAACTCATCACATTTGACTTTGTTTTTCAGTTGATGTTTCATTCTCTTTCCTGCTGACTTTGACAGTACAAGAATTTTCATTTTTTTCCTGTCTGCAGCAATGAAAGTCTTCAAATTACATAAGTTAATCCTTCACTGAAGAATGTGTCTCACAGACAACTGGTTTTCCTAAACACCTGGCCACCTCCTTGTCCTCTTCTGGGTTCACAGAGGAGCTGTGGTAGTACAGAAGAGGTGGAAGCTCCAGGACTTGTAGTTTTCAATGTCATGCAATACAAGAAGAGCAGTCAGGGGATTCATTGTCACTGCTCAAGAGAAAGCAGAGAGATGATCTGTGTAAAAAGAAATTGGAATTAAAAAAAGTACTGTCTAAAATTCAAAAAATGTTTTATTAATTAAAAATTTGTTGTGGATGAACACTTGTGTCGATATTTTGAAATTATAATTTAAAATTTCTAACTTCCTCTATTTGTCAAAATGATGCATTATAACAATAAGCAAATGAGAGAGCATTAAAAAATTATTGGAGGCACACATGTTTCTCTGTGCATATGGCCTTTGGAGGATATACATATTTGTAATTTATTCAGTCCACAAACTTCTCCCAAGAATCTAATGCTTGTCTGGTGTTTCTCCACTAGGATGATGAAGCAATGAGCCAAGAAAATGAGAATACCCATGACCCCTATCTGCATAAAGGTTTCACCAGGTAATGGCACAGGAAACATACAAAATATGAATAAACTGCGGAATAGTAGAGAATTGTGACTAGGAAAAATGTTAACATAGAAGAGAAAATGGAAACCTCAAGAGAAGTGACCGGAGTCTCACTATGGCATAGCACTGACTGGCCTGGAACTCACCATATAGACCAGGTAGATTGAATAGCCTCGAGTTCGCATAGATCTATCTGCCTCTGCATTTTTAGTGCTAGGATTAGACCTATGAGCAACCATGCCTGGCAGTTATAACATTTTCATGTAAAAAAAAAAACAGACTTTGTGCCTGGTCCATGTACAAACACACACACACACACACACACACACACACACACACACACATATTCACACACACAGATATATATATATATATATATATATATATATATATATAAAACCTCTCATGGCAAAACATAATTTTTGTATTAAATATTTACACAAATGTTTATGTATTACAATTTTTGAGTATGAATTTTCTAGTGTCATCCCCTTAAAAGAAAAAGCAAGAACATGCAATATTTAATAGAAAGCATTGCTTAGTATACTAATGTCTTTAATGCATTCTATTATATATTTGAAACATGTATTTACATATTTTTTTGATTTTATAAAAGTACAGTATATTTTAAAGTGTCATTGGAAATATTAAGATAAATTAAAAATAACCAGACTACAATAAGTAATACTTTTTTTCTTTCCATAAAGGAATCATAGCTAAATCCATTAGTCTAGTGGTGCTTAACAGTTTTGTTGGGTTATTGTACTGAAGACAAAAATTGTACCCACAGCTATGTCAAGTACTCAAATCATATTTCTTGTAACTTCCTTAAAAATCCATGCTATATAATCACATTCTCATTTTCTTTTTTTTCTTTATTTTTTATTTTTACAAGTTACTTCTCAATCGCAGTCCCCTCCCTATTCGCCCCTCCAGTTCCACCCTCCCACCCTCAACCCCTCATCCTTTTCCCTTTTTTTAAAGTTTAAGGTATATCTTATTTTACCCTACAGTTTCCTCTTTCAGTCCAACAAATGGCTCTTTCTCTTATAATAATAAATACAATACAAAAGGACAGAGGTAATTAGGCCATAGTTATGAGGGTTATATGGCTTAGCGTACATTCCCAATGTCCAGTCCATATGTATTTGGCACCTGACTTTAATATTCTACTGTCTAACCATCTCCATGAGTTTAAAGTTCTATATCTAACTCAACATTCATACTAACTTGCAAAACAATTTTAAAAGCATCTTCTTAGGTCTATAACACTCTTTTGACTCCTAAACAACTCAAAATTTAACTATGAGACTCTATCTATCTGTTCTTCAACCACCTCAGAGACTTGAGAGGGATAAATATATCTGATTTTATAGGAAGTACAGGGCCTTCAGCTTCTAAAACTAAGAAATGACATACCAGTGGCTGCCTGGACAGTTCCCATTTTCTCTCCACACATTACAGCATTGATCTGCAGTCACTTGGCCCCGTTTCTCTGACAGACATTGATTGTAGAGCAGGGGTTATGAAGGACTTGCCTACCCTGTCTTGGCAGAGCTAGGCTGTCAACTTACCTGCTTCCAAGTTTTGTCCCTTTTGGACAGCAATCTTTCTACAGTTGGAGCAAGGGGCTTTTCCTACCAAGAGATAGGCTTGCGACTAATTCAATCATCTCCCACTGGAGATTCTTTTTTGTTCATCTTCTATTGAGGTAGAATAGGGGGTGCTCTCAGGACTTGATATGTCTTGATATAAAAAAATCTAAAGTTATGAAAACATCTTTGAATGCCATATTCTGCAGATATCTTGAGGTTTTTGAAGAGGCCCTATCTATCTCTTATATTAGGATAAGCAGATGTGGCTTGTCTCTTAGCAGCTTTAATTCTGATTAGCTTAGAAAATAGCTGTAATAGCCTGTCACAGTACCTAACAAAATGACCGGATTGCATAAGCATTAGTTTGCATTTCTTAATTATCCTAAACAGTTTATGACAATTAGTAGTAAAAGGCCGAAACATCACATTTCATTTTTTTTTACCTCCTAATCCTTCCATCCCATTTCTCTGGGGTGGGGTGTCCTTATATAACAGTCCCTCAACTCAGTTGAGAGGTTGTATGAGGGCCAAGAGTCTCCTCATTCATTCGGGGTCTATGAGGCAGTACCACCAGTGAGAAGTGTCTCATTGCCCAGGAGAGAGAACTAAAAATCAAACAAACAAATAAGCAGACACACATATACAAAGAATAAAAAATAGAAAAATAAAAATAAAAAACATATAAAAATCAATAAAAAAATAAAAATAAAAAATAAAAAGTCTATGTCCAAGTTCCCTTTGGTGTGTTAGTTGTAGTATCGATACCTTCTACAATATAGATAAAATCCTACTATAAGTGAATAGATGGCATATGCATCCTTCTGAGTCTGGGTTAGCTCACTCAGGAAGAGTTTTTCTAGTTCCATCCATTTGGCTGAAAATAGCATAATTTCATTGTTCCTGGTAGCTGAATAATATTCCATTTGTAGATGTACCTCAGTTTTTTAACCCATTCTTCGGTTGAGGGACATCTGGGTTGTTTCCATTTTCTAGCTATTACAAATAAGGCTGCTGTAAACATAGATGAAGAAACTTCCTGATTATTCCGTGAGGAGTCATTTGGGTAATACCCAGAAGTGGTATGGCTGGGTCCTGAGGCAGAGCTATTCCAAGTTTTCTAAGATATCGCCAGACTGACCTCCATAGTGGTTGCACAAGCCTGCACTCCCACCAGCAATGGAGGAGGGTTCCCCTTTCTCCACACCCTCGCCAGCATGTGCTGTCATTTGCGCTTTTGATCTTAGCCATTCTGACAGGTGTGAGATGGAATCTCACAGTCTTCTTGAGTTGCATTTCTCTGATGATTAAGGATGTTGAGCATTTCTTCAAGTGTTTCTCGGCCATTAGGGATTCCTCCTTTGTGAATTCTCTATTTAGCTCTGTCCCCCATTTTTTGATTGGATTATTTGGTTTCTTGGGATTTAATTTCTTGAGTTCTTTGTAGATTTTAGATGTTAGCCCTCTGTCAGATGTGGGGTTGGTGAAGATTTTCTCCCAGTGTGTAGGCTGCTGTTTTGTTCGAATGACAGTGTCTTTTGCCTTACAGAAGCTTTTCAGTTTCATGAGGTCCCATTTATTTATTGTTGGTCTCAGGTCCTGAGCTGTTGGTGTTCTGTTCGGGAAGTTGTCACCTGTGCCAATGAGTTCGAGGGTTTTTTCCACTTTTTCTTCTAGTAGATTTAGTGTGACCGGCCTTATGTTAAGGTCTTTGATCCACTTAGACTTAAGTTTTGTACAAGGTGATAAGTATGGGTCTAATTTCATTCTTTTACAAGTGGACATCCAATTGGACCAGCACCATTTGTTGAAGATGCTGTCCTTCTTCCATTGTGTTGTTTTGGCTTCTTTGTGAAAAATTAGGTGGCCATAAGTGTGTGGGTCTATTTCTGGATCTTCAATTCGATTCCATTGATCTACTGGTCTGTTTCTATACAAATACCATGTTGTTTTTACAACTGTTGCTCTGTAGTACAGCTTGAAATCTGGGATGGTGATACCTCCAGATGTTTTTTTATTGTACAGGATTGATTTAGCTATTCTGGGCTTTTTGTGTTTCCATATGAAATTGAGACTAGCTCTTTCCAAGTCTATAAAAATTGTGTTGGTATTTTGATAGGAATTGCATTGAATCTATATATTGCTTTTGGTAGGATGGCCATTTTTATTATGTTGAACCTACCTATCCATGAGCATGGGAGATCTTTCCATCTTCTAAAGGCCTCTTCCATTTCTTTCTTCAAGGGCTTAAAATTCTTGTTGTACAGTTCCTTTACTTGCTTGGTTAGAGTTACCCCCAGGTATTTTATGTTGTTTGTGGCTATTGTGAAGGGGGATGTTTCCCTTATTTCTTTCTCAGCCCATTTGTTTGTTGTATAAAGAAGGGCTTCTGATTTTTTTGAATTAATTTTGCATCTAGCCACTTTTCTGATGGTGTTTATCAGCTGTAAGGGTTCTCTGGTGGTATTTTTGGGGTCACTTATGTATACTATCATATCATCTGCAAATAGGGATAATTTGACTTCTTCGTTTCCAATGTTTATCCCCTTGATGTCCTTTAGTTGTCTTACTGCTCTAGCAAGAACTTCAAGTACTATATTGAAGAGATATGGTGAAAGTGGACATTCTTGTCTTGTCCCTGAGTTTAGAGGAAATGCTTCAAGTTTCTCTCCATTTAATTCGATGTTGGCCACTGGCCTGCTGTATATTGCCTTTATTATTTCTAGGTATGGTGTTGTATGCCCGTTCTCTCCAGAACTTTTAGCATGAAGGGGTGTTGGATTTTGTCAAATGCATCTAGCGAGAGTATCATGTAGTTTTTTTCTTTCATCTTGTTTATATGGTGAATGACGTTGATAGACTTTCGTATGTTGAACCATCCCTGCATTCCTGGGATGAAGCCAACTTGATCATGGGATCATGGTGTATGATACTTTTGATGTGTTCTTGAATTCAGTTTGCTAGTATTTTATTAAGTATTTTTGCATCTATGTTCATGAGGGAGATTGGTCTGAAGTTCTATTTCTTTGTTGGGCCTTTGTGTGGTTTAGGAATCAGGGTGACTGTGGCCTCATAGAATGAATTTGGCAATGTTCTTTCAGATTCTATTTTGTGAAAGAGTTTGAAGAATATTGGTGTTAGCTCCTCTTTGAAGGTCTGGTAGAATTCCGTGCTAAAGCCCTCTGGCCCTGGGTTTTTTTTTGGTTGGGAGAATTTTAATGACTGTTTCTATTTCCTTAGGGGTTATAGGGCTCTTTTATCTGTTTATCTGATCTTGATTTAGCTTCGGTAGGTGGAATCTATCAAGAAAATTGTCCATTTCACTTAGGTTTTCAAATTTGGTGGAATATAGATTTTTAAAGTAAAACCCAAATATTTTCTGGATCTCCTCAATGTCTGATGTTATTTCTCCCTTTTCATTTCTGATTTTGTTGATTTGGATTCTTTCCCTTTGTCTTTTAGTTAATTTGGCTAAGGGTCTCTCTATTTTCTTGATTTTCTCAAAGAACCAACTCTTGGTTTCATTGATTCTTTGTATAGTTCTTTTTGTTTCTAAGTTGTTGATTTCAGCCCTAAGTTTGATGATCTCCTGCCTTCTGCTTCTCTTGGGAATGTTTGCTTCTTTTTTTTCCAATTCACCCCGTTGAGCTGTTAATTCGCTATTATGAGCTGTCACAATTTTCTTTGAAGGCACTTAGTGCTATGAACTTTCCTAGTAGTACGGCTTTCATTGTGTCCCATAGGTTTGGGCATGTTGTGTCTTCATTTTCCTTGGATTTTAAGGAGTCTTTGATTTCCTTCTTTATTTCTTCCCTGATCCAGTGGTCCTCTAGTAAAGAGTTGTTCAATTTCTGTGTGTGTAGACTTTCTGTTGATTCTGTTGCTATTGAAGTCCAGCTTTATACCATGGTGGTCTGATAAGATACAAGGGGTTATTTCAATTTTCTTGTATCTGTTGAGGCTATCTTTGTGTCCAACTATATGGTCGATTTTGGAGAAAGTTCCATGAGGTGCTGAGAAGAAGGTGTATTCTTTTGTGTTTGGGTGAAACGTTCTGTAGATATCTGTTAGGTCCATTTGGTTCATGATCTCTGTTAGACTCATTATTTCTCTGTTTGGCTTCTGTCTTGATGATCTGTCCATAGTTGTGAGTGGGGTGTTGAAGTCTCCCACTATTAAAGTGTTTGGATCAATGTGCGATTTAAGTTTTAGAAGCGTTTCTTTTATAAATGTAGGTGCCTTTGTATTTGGGGCATACATATTCAATATTGAGATGTCCTCTTGGTGGATATTTCCTTTAACGAGTATGTAATGCCCTTCTCTCTCTTTTTTTATTAACTTCAGTTGGAAGTCTATTTTGTTTGATATTAGGGTGGCTAGTCCAGCTTGTTTCCTGGGTCCATTTGCTTGGAAAACCTTTTCCCAGCCCTTTACTCTGAGATAGTGTTTATCTTCAATAGTGAGATGTATTTCTTGTATACAGCAAAAAGATGGGTCTTGTTTAAGGATCCAGTCTGTAAATCTGTGTCTTTTTATTCGCGAGTTGAGTCCATTGATGTTGATGGATATTATTGACCAGGGGTTGTTATTTCCCATTATTTTCGTATAGCTGGTCATCTTGTGTTTCTTTTTGTTTAGTTGCTGTGGAGGTTTCTATTTCCTCTGTTTTCTTACATGTAGTTATCTTCTCTGTGTTGAAATTTTCCTTCTAGGATCTTCTGTAGGGCTGGATTTGTGGGGAGATAGTGTTTGAATTTGATTTTGTCATGGAGTATCTTGTTTTCTTCATCTATGTTGACAGAGAATTTTGATGGGTATAGTAGTCTGGCTGGGCACCTATGTTCTCTCAGGGCTTGTAGGACATCTGTCCAAGCCCTTCTAGCTTTTAAAGTTTCTGAGGAGAAGTCAGGTGTAATTCTGATGGCTCTGCCATTGTATGTGACTTGGCCTTTTTCTCTTACAGCTTTTAATATCCTTTCTTTGTTTTCTACATTTGGAGTTTCTATTATTATGTGGCGAGAGGAGTTTCTTTTCTGATCTAATCTGTTTGGTGTTCTATAAGACTCTTGGATTTTTACTGGCATCTCTTTCTTTAGGTTTGGGAAGTTTTCATTTATGATTTTGTTGAAGATATTTCATGGACCATTGAGTCGGGAGTCTTCTCTTTCCTCTATGCCTATAATTCTTGGGTTCTGTCTTTTCATTGAGTCCTTGATTTCTTGGATATTGTGGGTGAGAGATTTTTTTAGCTTTCTCATTTTCTTTGGATGTTGTATTGATTTCTTCCATCGAATCTTCCATGCCTGAGATCCTTTCTTTCATCTCTTGAATCCTATATTTGGTACTCAAATCCATAGTTCCTGTTCTCTTCCCTTGATTCTCCATTTCCATTTTTAACTCTGACTGTGTTTTCTAAATTGTTTCCATTTCCATTTTCGTTTCTTGAGTGATGTTATTTGTTTTGTACATTTCCTGCTTCAGTTTGCTTGTCTTTGCCTGGAAGTGTTCCATTGTCCTCTCTTTTTTTTTTGTTCAAGTTGAATCACCTTGTTCTGAAGTTCTCTAATGGTGTTTTACATCGCTTTCGTATGTGCAATTGTGGCTTCTTTGAATTCCTTCATAGACTTAAGTTCTTCTTGATGGGACTCTATCACTTTCCATAATGTAGAATTGTCATTGTTTTCATGTGTTTTAGCTGTGGTGAGGTGGTTCAGGCTGAATGGAATAGCGTTGCTTTCTTTTGTTCGAGTCATTTTGCTCTGGTTTTTTTTTTTTTTTTTTTTGTCTGGGGCCTCTGGCCATGTGGAATTTTATAGCTGTCTTCTGGACTTGGGTCCAAAGGAGGTGCTTTGGTTTAGGAGTCGAGTTGCCTTACTCCACCCCATAAGGTGAGTCCTTCAGCCCGGCCCCCTAGGTGGAGACCTAACTAATCCAGGGGGTGGAGCTGTGTACAAGTAAGCTCTGGTTCCCTGCTGGAAGGGCCAGTACTAGTAAAAAAGTTAGATATACAACAGTTTCAAATACCTCGCAGTTTTTCCAGGGCTTGGCTTCTGTGGTGGGTAAATCTGTCTTCACCCCCAATAGTCTTGCTGCTCCCAGGGCCTGAAAACTGGCCAGTGATGTCACTGCAGTGGGTTGCAATCTGCAGCCTGAAGGCACTTTCAGCCGAGCTGCGCTCACTTCCAAGGGTTGCAACCTTTTGCCAGATAGCTGGATCATCTGTAGGAGGCCTGGGGGTGCCCAGAAGGGTAGAGATTATCTCTGCATGGGATATGAATCTGCCCGCTGGGTATTAGATTGGAACTTACCTGGCACGTCTCTCCTGTTGGGGGATGGGGGGATCCAGATTCCTGGATTTGGCGGCTTCCTTGCGTGTCCGAGAGTAGGAGGGAGCGTCCTGCCCATGGACTCCCAGTGGTCCCTGGGTAGTTGGGTGAGATCCAGGGGGATCGAGCCATTTGTACAGCTTCCTGCAACACTTGCCGCCTGTGACTGTTAACCCCGAAATCAAAAATGGTCTGCGCAGGCCACCACCATCTTGGATCCTCTGTTTACATATTTTATATTTCTATTTCCCAACATCTAATACCCTTTCTAAGAATATAATGATAAAAAAATTTTAAATGTTTAAGCCTATGCAAATATATAAAAATTCCTAAGTAGCTTTCTGCCTAATATATTCATGAGACAATGACTTTCTAAAATGCAGAAAGTATTTCCATTTAATTCTGTGCATCAATTTCTAATGCCTTCCATGAAAGTGATTTTTTAAATTATTTTATTTTTTAGAGATGATAAGAGCCAGAGGATGAGGAAGTGGTTTTAATAATTTTTTTCTAATATATTTCAGAAACATTCAAGCAATTTTCTAGAAAACCACTACATTTAATATTCTTTCATGAAGATGAGACTTGAATAAGTAATCTAGCACTTCAATAAGGGTAGGTGTTTTGTATTTTTAAATATTTGTTCCATAAAGAGTTCAAGATATCTTAGAAATTATTGCCTAGAGCAGAAACATTCTTAATATATTTAGTAAATTTAAATTGTAAACACATCTTTGTCTATAAAGAATTTAATCTTCACAGCCTCATGGGTTTTCTCAGAAGAAAAATTTTGGCATTTTCTTTTGTATAAATTTATTCTTTTCCTAAGTATGATTTTCATTTCTCATGTACAACAGAGAGTATAAATACACAATGAAACCTTGTCTCAGGAAAAAGAAAGAAAGAAAGAAAGAAAGAAAGGGGAGTCCCTTGTATCTTTTTTATTTCAAATATTTATGTTTGCGACATTCCCATTGGTACAATTTGAATCGTAAGTGCACTCTCACAACTTATGTATTGAAAGCTTTGTCCTCAGGGTGTCAGGGTTGAAAGATAGGAAGTAGCTGCTTCATGAAAACTTTGACCTCCTCAGTGGAATGATCCATGTTTGCATAATGAGTCACTGGAGGTTGGTCTCGCAAGGGTGCTTGGTTCTTGGGTTTTTCCATCTGTCTGTATTTCCCTGTCGCCTTGAGGTGAGTGATCTTGCTCCATCACAGTTCACTTAGGATGTTCTGCCATGCCACAGGCACATAAAGAAAAGAAGCACCTGACTGTACAAGAACCTCTAAGTATTTTATCTAAAATATTCTGCTTTATGTTGATTTCTTTCAGGTTGTCATTAAAAAAGAAAAAAAAAGCCAACTAACACATATAATCTTTTTTCCAAAGTTCTAATTCAAGAAAAATTTGTCTTATTGGGGTTGCACATTGCAGCTTAGTTCTGAGTGCCATGAAAAACAAACAAACAGACAAAGAAAAACCTATCTGACTTTATGCATGACGATAGTTTTGTAACTACTTCATTTTCTCAAAAAGGTTTATCATGCAATCATCTTAGAGGAGTTTTTTCTGTTCAATCATTTATTTACTAGCAGAATTTTTTATTTTTTATTTCATTTGCTAGCAGAATTTTAATGTCATCAGTTCACTGATAAATATTTTTCCTATTTTTCATTTGATTATATTACTAAAGTTTTATAAAGTAAATGTTTTGGCATGTAACCAAGCTTAATATAACTACTTAAAAATAGTGTCACAATACAGCAACAAATTTGACCAACATTGTAGAGGGATTTTAGTGGCTACTATGGTAGGGGATCACATCCAAAGACCAAGGTCTGCGTGATCCATCTGGAATACCGACACTTCCGTAGTATCCCTTCAATCCCTTTGGTTGGAATACACACTCTAAATCCCTCTGTCTGGAATTTTGTATACACCTGCAACCCAAATCAATGATGTCTAATTGAGGGGAAGACAAAGTGATGAATCAGAGAAAGATTTGACAGAATGAGTGAGAGATAAGATATGCCCAACTCTCACGAGAACAGACAGGAAAGAGAAACTACTTAAGAGAGCACGGATACACACAGAGAGAGGAGTGAGTTTCTGGAGATGGTACAGTGGAGCTCAGGAGAACAGTACAGTTCCATGCACTTTGGTGCAGTTCACTTGAGCACAGCTGAGTTTGTTCAGTTCAGTCCTTGGAGTTTGGAGGCAGTTTTTCTAAGCTGAACAATTCATTCAGAAGCCTAGAGAATGGGGGTATGGGAATATAAAGGTGGAACTGGGTGAAGTGGAGGGAGGAGGTCTGTGATCAGTGTGTAAATTGAATAAACTAATTAATGGAAAAAAAGAGAGAGAGAGAAGCCAGTTTGAACCAGTCAGTTCAAATAGGAGTTTTGAGTCAGAACAGCTGAGTTGAACCAGCCAGCAAGAGTTCAGAAAGAACTAGGAAGGGTGAGTTTATTCAGCCATCAGTCTCTGAGGCTGAAAACATTCCAGGCCTAGGTTAACAGACGGAGGCTGGAAGCTGAAGCCTTCAAGGTCCAGGCTTGGAGATGATTAGACTGTGTGGAGGTTAGAAGCTTCCAGGCCTAGACCTACAGGATAATTAGACAGAAATTCTCTGGGTCCAACCCAAGCTATGTATTCATAAAACTTGGGGGTGGCTCTCATCTTATATCCTCATCTGAGGAAATAAAAACAACATTTACAAACATTGTGTAATTTTCTCCATATTTTTCAGAAGAAACACTCTCAGATTGTACTAGGCAGATTATCTGGTGCTACTCTGTGTTGACTGAGAAAGCAAAGGTTCCTCCGTATGAGTGGAATACTGGATTCACCTGAATGAACCTTTTCTGGATTCACTTACAGACTCTCAAAGCATTTAAAAAACCATGCACTGAGGAAAATGAACCATATATTATTTCTCAAATTAACTAAAGCATATTTCTTTTTGGATTTCATTATGATTTATTTATCCCAACAATTCTATTAAAAAATAACAACATAAGTTAACCAAGATTTTTTGGTTTGAGGAAAGAAGTAGAAACTTCCACCAGTACTGACAGTAAGAAATCTTTTCTGATAGACAGTAAGTATGTGAAAACACTGGAAACATTTTTTTTCTTATAATAAAAAATTCATATTCCTTTAAAAATAATTTCAGAGAAGCAAGAGAGATTGAAATCAAAAGTTTATGTTATAAGGGAATAGATTATAATGTATAATTATTTCTTTTTTTAAGTTTAAAAATTTTTAGAGAAATTATTTGTTAATATGCTCAAAACATAATGATCACATAAGATGAATGTAATAAATGAACATTTACTACATGATATTAGTATTTGTAAAAACTAGATCTAATTCTGATGATCATTGTGTTCTGGACTATTTCTGGATATACATAATGGTATTTATTTTTTACATTCAAAAGCTAAAAAGTAAGCATGACAAATTTATTCAAATGAAACCATACTTTGTTTAGTAAGCTTTACAAACTATACATACCTTAGGTTGTAATCCTTGGTTACTAAGGTGGAACACTTGTCTATTGGAGGCATCAGTTTCCTTCAAATATCCTCAGATAAAAATATTGAAGAAAGCTCCACTCATTAAAACAAACTAACAAACCAAAAAAAAAAAACCTACTAGTTAATTAAAATATTAGCTGTCATTCAGAGAGCTGATAACCCAAAGTACAGATATAAGGTCTATCTGCAAGTTAAGCCATTTATTTTTAAAATGTAATAAATAAGCAAACAATCACACAAATATTGGGTTAAGAACTGGGAAAGAATTGGATGAACAGAGTATGAAATTACAGAATTTTGGCTACACAATCTTCATTTTGATCTGTTTCAGTTTTTTTGAAATGGTCTCAATCTGCTGCAAAGAAAGTTCCTTGATAAGAAGGTAGAACTACACTTGCATGTAGGTATAAAAAAATTATTTAGAATATAGTTAGGGATTAAACTGATTTAGTAAAGTAGTGGTTCTAGGTTCTCCTAATTATGGCAGAGGATACACCCATTAAGTCTCAACAATATGGATGCCTAAATACGTCCTGGAAAAAGACAACAGACCTTCCAAAGTGGACAGGAGAAAGCCATGAGGCCTGAACCCTACACAAAGAACTACAAGCAGCAAAAGAATGCTGAAAATGGAAAATATAGTCTTTCTCCCCTGTCTTCACATTGCTGTGCTCAGGGAAGAAAGCACACTAATGCTGCCCACCACCCAATGGCCACAGCTGGAAACAGACACATAAAAGCATTGTACAGACTGAGTAGGTTGCACTAGGAATATAAGTGTACAGGCACAGCACAAATGCAAGTAGCAATGGTTTGTTAAAAACAGAGGCCATGCATTTGAAAGAGAGCAAGGAAGAGTATGTGAGAAGCTTTGGAGGAAGGAAAAGGAAGGGGGAAAAAACAAAAGTTTATGATAATCTCAAAAGAGAATTTTATTAAATGTTTATTTATTACTTCACATTACATCTCCATCACAGTCCCCTCCCTCCATACCTTCCGGTCCCACCCTCAATACAAACAATTGATCAAAAGAGAAATTTTTGAAAAAGTATTACAGAGGGAATCACAGACTTTGTAATTTCCTGACACACATTCCTGCACTATGTGGTTGTAAGAATGCTGAATTGTGTAAATACAAGATTAACAAATAATGTATGTCTGTCTAACTTTCAAGGACATCTTATAAAACTGTCTTTAAACAGATATTTCCATGAAACATTGTTACTAGAATTTTGTATTCCTCATTAGAGAATGTTTTTCCTCATAAGTTTAATGCATTCTGGTAAATATCCAAGTGTTTTTTAAGGAAGAAATATCCCACTAAAGTTTGTTAGTTTTAGAATTTTTAAGAGGGATTAAAAAGTATGACAAAAGTTTTAAAGCATACTGAAGCCTAAACAAGTCTTAGATGAAATGTAATATACAACGTTACAAATAAAAGGACAATTTTAAAGTACATTTAGTGAGCTGGAACAAAAACTCAGTCAACTAACCTAGGTCCATAGGGGCTCACTGTGTCTGAACCACCATTCAAAGGGAAGGCATGAACTGGATCTAGGCCCCCTACTCATATGTAACATATGGCAGGTTGGCCATCATGTGGGCCCCTGGCGAATGGAACAGAGGCTGTCTCTAGCAAGGACTATGAGACCTGCTTTTTGATCACTTCCCTTGGTGGGGTTGTGGTGCTGTGCTTCAGTGGAAGAGGAAGTGCTCAGACCTGGTGTGACTGGATATGCTGGGGTGGGACAGTATGGGGGAGGGAGAGGGCTCCCCTTTTCTGTAGAGAAGGGGAGGGGGAACTGGAGGGGGCTATGATTGGGATGCAAAATGAAAGTTTAAATTAAATAAAAAAGAGAAAGACTTGCAGTTGTCCTCACAACACTGCAGCTCTGTGACTCATGTCTGCTCAGGCTCAGCCAGCCTGAGAGTGCATGCAGACACAATCAGCCAGCCTGAGAGTGCATGCAGACACAACACACCCAGGTCTGTGATTGGGCTATTGTGCCTTCTTACACCTAGGGCAAGGCTCACAACCTGCTGGCTCTCTGAAAACAAAACAAAAAAAACACATTGCCTCTTTCATAAAAGGGAAACCACTGTCTTCTCCACTGAGAACTTTCTAGAAACACTAAAGAAGGAAGAACAACAGAAAAATCTAAGTCAAAGGTTTCAATGAAATATATACTAAGTTTTAAAGAACTGAAGTTACAAAGGAACGGCCAACGCTTCAGGATAAAGAAATGGTAGTTGCATTGATGTGATTTATTACACATTTTATAATTACCACACTACAACTCATAAATTGCTACAATTATTATACTAAAACTACATTGATGTTGTTTCTTTTTTAAATCAATGTTTAAAAGCAAGGGGAGAAGTTCACCTTGATAAGTCACTTGTAATTCCAAAAGACGGAGGCAAGAGGACACTCATAAATTCAAGGCCAGCCTGGGCTATATACTAAGCTTTATTTCAGCCTGGGCTGCAGAGTAAGATTACATCTCAAGGACAAAAAAAATTAAGGTTACATTTTCCTTAAGTTATGGAATATAAAATAATTTAAAAATATATACATATATAAATACATTTTTACCTAATATCTTAATATACTCACGTACTTGTGTTAACTATTATCTTAGAAGTATAAAAATTTATACCTCAGATTCAAGAGTTGTTTTTCTTTAATAATTTAAAAATATTTTTGATAACCGTTGTGGTTTTTGTTAATTTGAGGACAGGGCACAAACTGAGGATTGGGGTGAGAAGAATCCAACTGTCGTTTTCTGTATCATTGTCTCTACATTTGTGTAATGTATGTACATGCATTGATTTTGCTTTTTAAATTCAAATTTCTGTGTTTATATAAACAATATCCACATGTATATATCCATATTTTTTTCTTAATCACATGGTCGGAAAAGTAAAAAGACCGTTACTCTTTTACTCTTTTTTTTTGTTTGTACTAAGCTATTGTCTCTATATTAATGATGAAAAAATGATTTAATTCCTAAAGGACTAAAACAATTCCAAAATTCTATATGGTGGTAATTTTTGAGGCATCTAAGAATTTTAAAAATTTCTCTTGAATAAATGGGTTCCTCTGAAGTTTTTTTTCTTTAACCAGGTCATCCATGAAATCCTTTAAGAGAATACGCACACAATTTAAAGTCACAGCCAGATATTAAATGTTTCCCTCCAAGAGTAAGTTTTTAGTCACAACTAGAAATTGCACCACCATCCTATGGATGTAGACCTCCCACTGGGCAGTTCCCCAAGCAGGAGCAAATTTAGAAACAATTACAGCACTGTGGGCAAACTTCAAATTACACCTTTCAGCATCTGCTTTGAAATAGTTCACCACTGGACTGACAGGGGAAAGAAGCCATTTCCCTTGCTCCAACCCCTGATTTCCATTATCCTAGTCTAGGTTTCTAATTATTAAAATTAGACTTGGTATGAACTTAAACTTTTTGAAATTAAGTTGTAGAGTCAGAACCCAGAGCTTAGAACTCCCATTAATGAGCAGACTGGTCTTTACTTTATGGTCATTAGAAGAAGCTTTGCCCCTATCAAGATGCATGTCCTGAGGATTTAAATACTGTTTAGAGTTGGCCTCAGAAAGGCAGTAATTTTGACAAATATTCCTCATCCACAAAACTTCTGAAATTCTTACACAATCCTTTCAATCACCTTTTCAGACAATGATTTTTTGTGGCTCTCCTCTGCTGACATTTTAATGTTTCAGTACTTTCTCTTCATTTTTTTTAACATCTTCTTAGGTTTGATCCAACTCATTACCTCTTATACCCTGCGTGTGATTTCTCCCATGGAACATTTATTGAGGCAGCACATGCTCATGAATAATAGAACATCATTTCATCAGGCAGTAGAAGCTTCTGCTTTTAATATTAATCATATTCTTACTTGGAGATTGTGAAACAAAAATGCAGTGTATTTCAAAATCTATTGTTTTCCTCACGGCTTTAATAAAAGCATTTTTAATTCTGTAGTTCCATATCCAACAGTGAGATCATGGATTTAGGTATATGTGGTTCAAGGCAGTCACTTGGGTTTTCTCAAGTCACAGCTTCTCAATTAAATGGCTAACATAGTCTTTCAAGGATACACTGTCTTATTGTGAGGTATATTGCTATGTGGGATAATTATAAAACATTATATATTGCATAAGTTAGATATGATCAAGGACTATTTCATATGAGTGTAAAATGTATAATCTGATTATTTGAGTTAAGCTGATTAATTTGGATAAGGGAATTAATGATATCTTGATAAGCTTTTATGATCTTTGTAATGGAATGTTGTGTATGGATCTAGGTTTCCAATAAGTGACATTTCAATGTGTCTCAAAAAATTAATCTCATCTAAACTTTTCAGAGATTATGAAACCACAATATTAACAGCCCAGAGATGTCTCAGTGTGTAAATGAACCTGCTGCCAAACTGACTATAATCTAAGTTCAGTCTTAGAAAAGGAAAAATTTACTTGTGCAAGTTTTCCCCTGATGTTCCTGAGAGAACCACAGCATTCATACCCCCACACAAACACATAAAAATGAGATAAAATGCAATGAATGAAATATAAAGAATGATATTTTAATATTAATAATTGGCTTGGTCATAAATCAAGAATAACACAAGCTAATATAGGAAATGCTTCATATATGAATTTGTCTGTATGACTAATATGTTTTTCTCTATGAATGTTCTCATCTCAGGTGCATGTGATGTTTCAAGTAAATATAAGGAATGATTCCATAATGGCACTGACAATTCTGGAATGATGCTTCACAAAAAATACAACATTTAAACATAAGATGAAGTATCAACATAAGATCCCATATTGAGCAGGACGCACAGTGTAGATTAAGGTCAGATTTCCTGTGGCTGACGACAGCAGGATCCAGGGAGTAGGTAGTCCAAGGTCAGCCAAGAAAATAATTACGTAAAAGCTTAGAGACACGTTTAGAGGCATCTTGAATTTTAACTGTCCAACCCTTGCCCTGCACTCTGACTACCGGGAAGGAATAGAGCCATTCTGTAGTTAAAACATAGAAAACTCAATGGAAAAACAAAAACTCAGAAAAAGAAAGAAAAAAACAGATAAGAACATTTTGCCCCGCTACTGCTACACCACTGTAGTAGAAGCTAGAAGCTATGTTCTTCTTTGGAGACAGCTACAAGCTCATGTACCTTTGTTGGACTGAAAGGGGGAGCTTTTGGGGGGGGGGGGATATACCTTAAAATTAAAAAAAAAAAAAGAAAGAGGGGGGGGGGGGGAAGGGGAAGAGGGTGGGAGGGTGGGACTGGAGGGGGGAGTAGGAAGGGGATTGTGATTGAGATGTAACTTGAAGAAATACAAAATAAATTATATAAAAAAAAGAAAGCTTATCTAGGCCTACCAATAAGAGAGCAGGATCCTTATCTTAGAAATGTATATAAGATACTAATGCTGCACACAGAAAGTTGAGTTTCTACATGAATATTTATAGTACTTATAAATAAATCTATTAAAAATTTATACGTAAATACTCCTTATATTGTTTATTTACTATATTCTAATGAAGTTCTGTTTATATTTCAAATATATTTGTGTGCTGAGGAAAGAAAAATTGGAATGTATCAGTGAATAATTGAAACAAAAAAAATAAGTGGCCTTAGAGAACTTTCTACTTTATTTTTTTTATTGGAAATAGATTATTTTTTAATATAGTATATCAAGATTATGGTTTCATCCTTGACTCCTCCTAGTTCCTCTTCAACTAAACTCCTCTCTGGATCCACTTCCTTCCTGTCTCTTATTAGAAAAGAACAGGATTATAAAAGATAACAGAAAAACATAACAAAACAAAATATAATAAGATAAACCAAAACCATCACATCAAAATTGGGCAAAGAGAGCAAGCAGAAAGGAAAGAGCCCCAAATGAAAGCACAAGAATCCAAGATTTACTCATTCGTATACTCGGGAGTATCATACAAGTGCCAGGACTGAATTGCCTCAAAATGAGTTGTTGTCAAAGGAGTGCCATGGAAATTCCCAAACAACCCAGGCTATTGCCAAGATAATGGGTTGCTCTCCACAAACTGACAATTCAGCCCCATTGCTGAGGATAACACTCATGTAACTCACTGAGTATGAAGAAGTTGAGTGGGTGCTTACATGGAACCTTTTACCCTTATGTTCTGATGTCTTTGGTGTGGGAAGGTACTCTTCCAAACAGAAATGTAAACACCAATCTAGCCACAAACCTGTTGACCTACAGTCTGTCCTGCCTACAAGATAGGGTAGAGGATTGTGGCACACAACTTGCGAAAGAAGTCAAGCAATGTCTGATTGACTTAAGGCCCACCCCATGAGATGGAACCCGTACTCAACACTGCTTGAGTTATTAATAACCAGAGACTAGATAGTGTAGAAGTAGTTAAATTATTTACCATTATTTAGATTATATTTAATTGGTGAGGGATGTAAATCCTTAACCTGCCATTATAAGTGAGCATAAAGAGACACCTGAAGGATTTTAACAAGCCTTGGCCTGAATTGAGCAATCTTGGCCCATATAAGCTAGCTCTTAATTCTATTTCCCAAATACGACCCCATATATACATATGTCCCCTTGGACTTTCATTCTCCATTCTCTGCTGATGTTACTGGCCATGTGGAATGGGATTCTTTTTTCTAACCCATTGCCTGTGTCCTCCTTCCTGCTCTTGCTGCTTCCTTGGAGCCTATCTTAGTTTGATCTTTCTCAAAAAATGAAACACAGAACCACATTTGTCAGTGTAAAAATCATCTTCATGATAACAGAAACAAACTCAATTGGAATCCAAACGTATTGAGACATTATGAATTCCTCCATTTTTAATCTAGGTGGTTAATTTTGCTCCCTAGCTCATCTAGAAGGCTGCTGGGTTTTTTGTTTTGGTTTGGTTTTTGGGTTTTTTAGGTTTTTTTGTTTTTTACTACATCAGGACAGTCTTAGCTCTCCACCTTAGCTGCAAGGCAGTAGTTTTTGTTAAGGGAGCCGCTTCTTTGGAATGCATTTGGGTTCCATTTCCTGCTCTGGCTATGAAACTGACTTTCACCTGAGCCTTCTCAGGCTGTAAGCAAGGATTCTAATTGCTATAGTTAGGTGTCATTTGTAATTGTAATTTAATTATCAATTGTATTTATTAATAAGTATAAAGTGTAAGATTAGACCAGATATAGGCCTGGCCCACCTTAACTGGCAGCCTGCTTGTCCTGGGATAAAAGCCTTGGACCAAGGGTGTCCTTTACCACCTGTAACCTAAACTTGGTTAACTAATATAAGTTTTTATATTAGGCTGGTAGAATTGCTGGAGGCTTGGAGGAAGATTTGCCAGAGTTTTGCAGGAGGCTGATGGTTCTGGATTGCTTGGACTGGCTGCCTATAAACCGCAGATGCAAGCATTGGCTGTGGAGACCTAGCTAGGAAAGAATGTAACATTTTCTCAGTTCAAGTCACCTGCCCTGGCAGGTTTTTCTTAAACTCCTTAATCTGCATATGCATACTATGTAATTGTGTAGCAAACTTCTTCCTCATGACAAACCAATACAAGAGAAAAAAGTAAACAGCATAAAACATCCTGTCTGATTGAAAAACAGTATAGAGGTCAGCAGCAAACATTGCCATATTGTCAACAACCGGTGGTGTCATAGTTTCAAAATCTGCAGTTTTCGATATAGTTTTGAAAACCAAATTACCCATAATGCCTTCCCAACGTTGGACACCACCCCAAAAATATTTACACCTCCATTCCCAAGAGATGGGATGGAAATTTTTTGTTGTGATTGTTGTCATCTAGGATGAATGGATATATGATATGTGTTGTGATTGTTTGTTGTCATGCTGGATGAATGGACATATGATATGTGTTGTGATTGTTTTTTGTCATGCTGGATGAATGGATATATGATATGTGTTGTGATTGTTGTTGTCTAAGATGAATGGATATATGTTATGTGTTGTGAAAAAATAAGGGTTGGATTCAGGGATTTTCTTCTTTCCCTCACTCTATTCTTTGTTTCTTGTATTATTAAAACTTAAGATTATTTTATTATATAAATAGATATTGATAGAAACTGAAGATTCTTTTATTATAATAGATATTAATAGAAAGTTAAGATTATTTTGTTTTAAATATACTTAAAGATATATTTAGTTTCAAATTTTCAAGATTTCTTTTGAAAAATATTTTTTCTATTGTCAAAAAACAATTTACCCTAAGAAAGATATTATATGCCCCAAATGAATACCCTAGAGCCAGGGTTAGGGCAAGTTTCTTTTCTTATCTTTCCAGGAAAATAAAAGCTTCCAACTAAAGAGTCCAGACAACTGGACAGCTGGAAACTTTAAAGAAAAAGAGATTATTGCACAATAAACAATGGTCAATACCACTTTAGCCAAATAAACTACTAAATTTGTATCAATATACAAAGGTATAAGGGCATATTCAATAATCTGCCCCTTCTTCCTGGACCTTCCTGTGCTATGTCTATATCTCATTTTTCTCAAGCCCATGCACTCCTACATAGGAGAGGAAGAAGGATACAGAAAAGGAAAAGTAGGAATTCCCTGGGGCTACCCTCCAAAACCCATTAAGACAGGACCATTTATCAGCTTGTAGACTCTTCCCCTACATAACAGAGTTTTCAGTTATCCTTCAAATAACCAAAAAGATGGGCGGAGAAACACCCTCCCCACCCTCTGGGCATGGGACGTCCCTCTCTTAAAGTGACTTCCTGCTGATTTGGGTCGTAGTAGACCTGTTTGGGGCCCCAACCCAAATGGGAAAAATGATTAAAAATGTTAGTACAATCCTTTTATGTTCAGTCCTTCTGTTCTCAGCTGTTTAGATGACCTAAGGGGTTTGTAGGCAGAAGCTGGTCTTGCAGGCTTATTGGATTACACCGGTATTGATCTTTGTATATTGATACAAAATTAAGATTATAGTTGGCCACAATGGTATTGACCCTTCCATATGGACGTAATATTAAGATTATATTGGGCTACATAGGCATTGATCTTGGTATATTGATACATAATTAGAGTATATTTAACCACAATTGAATAGATCTTTGTATATTGATACAAATTTAAAGGTAATGCTTCCCAATGGTATCATACCTAGAGATACTTAAAAATAAAATGTGAAGCTCTGACCTCTTGATACCAACCGTCTAAAATGGTCTAGGATAGTTAAAACAAACTCCTAGTCATGCAAACATGTCTCTTTGTTGGCTACTATGACAGTCTATCACAGATATTCTCTAAACTACCCAGGAATCAAGTTGCTAAGAGACAAGCAACATTTGCTTATCTAAATACAAGAGATGGATAGGGCATCTTCAAAAACCCCTTGAGATCTGCAGAATATGGCATTCAAAGATGTTATCTTAAATCAAGATTTTTTTTTATATCAAGACATATCAGCGCCTGACGGCAACCCTATTCTACTCCAAGTAGAGGATAAGCATCGAAGAACCTCCACTGTAAGATGGTTGAATTGGTGGCAAGCCTTTCTCTTGGCATGAAAAAACCCCTTGCACCAACTGCAGACAGACTGCTGTCCAAAAAGGACAAAACTTGGTAGCGGGGAAATCGACAGCCTAACTCTGCCAAGACAGGGTAGGAAAAACCCCTTGCTTCAACTGTAGACAGACTGCTGTCCAAAAAGGACAAAACCTGGAAGCAGGTAAGTCGACAGCCTAGCTCTGCCAAGACAGGGTAGGAGAGTCCTTCATAACCCCTGCTCTACAATCAATGTCTGTCAGAGAAATGGGGCCAAATGACTGAAGATTGATGCTGTAATGTATGGAGAGAAAATGGGAGCTGTCCAGGCAGCCACTGGTATGTCATTTCTTAGATTGGGAAGCTGCAGCCTTGCACTTCCTATATAATCAGATATATTTGTCCCTCTCAGGTCTCTGAGGTGGTTGAAGAATAGATAGCTAGAGTCTCATAGTTAAATTTTGAGTTGTTTGGGAATCAAGAGGGTGTTCTAAGAAGATGCTTTTTAAATTGGGATGAAAGTTGAGTTGGATATAGAACTTTAAACTCATGGAGATAGATCGACAGTAGAATGTTGAAGTCAGGTGCCAAATACATATAGACTGGACATTGGGATTGTATGCCAAGCCATATAACTCTCATAATTTTGGCCTAATTACCTCTGTTGTTTTGTATTGTATTTATTATTATAAGAGTAAGAGCCATTTGTTGGACTGAAAGGGGGAACTGTTGGGGGGAAAAGATATATCTTAAACTTAAAAAAAAAGGAAGGGGAGGGGTGGGTTGAGGCGGAAGAGGGTGGGAGGGTGGGACTGGAGGCGGGGTAGGGAGGGGATTTCAATTGAGATGTAACTTGAAGAAATAAAAAATAAAGTAAAAAAAAAAAAACCTCCAAAAAAAAAAAAAAAAAAAAAAGAAAAAGAGATTAGACACCAAAAAAGACAAGACAAGTAGCCCAAATGATCAAGCCTCACAAGCTGTTCCAGCAAGGGCTTCAGTAAAATCCTAAACTTTCCCACCCAAAGTTCAGCTTTGGGCTACAAACTGCTCTGGACATTCAAATTGCTGAGCACATAGAGACTGGTCAACAAATGTTGCTATTAACTTGCTTAACCATTTTTTCCACTTTATTTGAGTCCCCTACAAGTTTTTCTACATCCCAATTCAGCAGGAAGCAATTTTAAGAGAGAGATGCCCCATTCCCAAAAAGTGGGGCAGATGAATTTTTGGTCATTTAATGTGTTATAAATGTTATTTAGCAGGATTGATTACAAATTGTTAAATGGTCTTGTTAAGCAAGGTGTAGGAGATTAGACTCGGGCACTTTTCTCTTTGTCTTTTCTCTATCTTTCTTTCTCTCTTATATAAGTGGAAAAGACTCAAAAAGAAAAAAGAGGGGAACATGGGTATATAATATAGAAATGTTAAGATAGAAGGATAGATTATGGAATCTACTCCTACAGATCCTTGCATATTGATACAAAATTAAAGCTATAATTTGATTATGTATTGTACCTATGTAATTCTTAAAAATGCAATGTGAGGTTCTAGTCCTTTTGACACTATCAAAAACTGTTTAGGATAATTAAGAAATGCAAGTTTATAGTCATTCAAATTTGTGATTTCACTAGAATAATTAAGTTAGTTAATCTCAGATGTTTTCAAAGTAAATCAGATATTAAGTTTTTACAGGCAATCAACATTTGCTTACTCAATGGAGATGGATATATGGTCTTCAAAAACCTCAAGAGATCTGTAGAATATGGCATTTAAAAATATTTTTATTATTTAAAATTTTCTTTGACATGAGACTGTTGCTCCTGACAGCTCCCATTAGACTTGGCAGGAGACAATGAACATCAAAAATCTCCATCAGGACATAAGTCCTACTGGGCAGTAACACCCCTCCTCTCTCAACAGACTATATACACTCCAAAGATGGACCAAAGCATCAATGCAGGTAAATCGATGGTCTGCTTCTGCAAAGACAGAATGGGCAAATCTTATTTCATGCTCCAAAACTAAGTCTGTGATATATGCTTGTCCTGAAGGCTGAAGATGATACTCCAATGTTGTAGAAGTGGGGGACTGTCTAGGCAGCCAGTCATTTGTCATTTCATAGTTTTGGAAGTTGTTTATTCAGATGTATTTATTCTTCTCAGGTTTCTGATGTGATTGAAGACTGCGTAGTTATAGCATCACAGTAAATTTTAAGTCATCTAGGAACTAAAAGGATGTTTTAGGGTTAAGATAATTCCAGCTAAGTCAGGATGGAAGTTGATTAGGTATAGACCCTTAAACTCATCAAGAGAGATATCTAATAGAATATATTTCCTAGTTGACTACTTAAATACATACAGACTAGATATTAAGAATGTATGTCACACCTTTTAGTTTTCATAATTGTTTTTATTGTCTTGTGTTTATTGTTGTATTATTGTTATTAAGAAAAGGAGCTTTTTGTTAGACTTACAGGGGAAGATGTTGGGGAAGGTCTAATAACATTGCTTCTGATAGGCTGATTTCAATGCTGAGATCTGATTACCGCCCCTTCTGAGGCATTCTCTTGATTGGTTAATAAAAGTCGCTGATAGCCAGTTAGCTGGGAAGAAAGAATATAGGAAGGTGGGACTTCCTGAGGTGGAAACAGGAACCCTGCATTTTACACAGAGGAATCTCCCTTTCTACTAGGAGACATGGAAGCAGACAAATGTGTTTGAGAACACTGGAAGGTAATAACAGGCACATGGTGGTTTGGGATTAGGTGATCTGGGTTAACTTAGAGTAGCTAATTGAGAGTCTGTTCAGCTAAGGGCTAAGCCTTGAAACATTAAAAATCCTTGGTGTGTTTAATTATTGGGGAAAAGACTGCAGTGTTTTATAGGCTGCTAGTCCAAGCCTATAAATCCAGGGCCATTGGCATCCCACCAAACTGTGGCAAATCTTCTGCCAAGCCTCCAGCAATTCTACCAGCCTAATATAAAAACTTATATTAGTTAACAGAGTTTAGGTTACAGGTGGTGAAGGCCACCCTTGGCCCAAGGCTTTTTCCCCAGGACAAGCCAGGCTGCCAGTTAAGGTGGGCCAGGCTGCTGGCTGATATCCTGCCAGGCCCCCAGCTGCTCTGCTGTCCTAATCTTACAGTTTAAACTTATTAATAAATACAATGGATAATTAAATTGCCGTTTCAAGATAGCCCAGAGACCTAAGGTGAACCCAATACTGCTAGTCTAAAAATAGTACCAATAAAACGACTCCTAATGATACTCTGATACACTCATAGAGCAGTGCCTTATTCAGTCATCATCAGAGAACTTCCTCCTGCACCAGATGGGAACAGAGTCAGAGATCCACAGCCAGAAATTATGCAGAGAAAGAGAAAATCCTTAGAACATGTTCAAAGGGGCTGTTTCCATCAAACCCCTTCCCTCAGAGCTCAGGGAACCCTAAGGACAAGAAGACTGAAAGAGTGTAAGAGCCAGAGGGGATGGAGAGCACCAGGAGATCAGAACCTCCGAATCAACCGAGCAAGGCTCATGTGAACTCAAAGAAACTGAAGCAGCAAGTGCAAGGCCAACATGATTTTGCACCTAAGGAAATTCTGCTGTACTCATAGATCAGTAAACATTATTGGAGAACCTTCCTCTTGCAGCAGATAGTCTCCATTGCCTTTTTGCATGTTTTTGCTTCAGCTTATCTGTATTATTTATTATCTATTTGTTCTATTTATTTATAATTTGTAAATGATTTTATTTATTTACTTAATATTTATTATCCTACACCTGGATCCCCCCTAATTTACAAAGCAGACATTAACATTTACCAGTTTTTCTTTGCTACATGCTAAAAATTATCTTTCTTGACTTGATCACAATTACTTTCTGACAAACAACAGGACTTTGTTTAAAAGCCATTGCAAAAATTAATCTATCCCTTATAGTAAATACTCTTTTATGAACTTCCAAAATGAGCATTTATTATAGGCAATACACCAAATCTCATAATGTACTAAGTTGATAGTCTTCAACATCTTACGATGCTATCTTATTAACATTGCTTTAAGCTGATGCAAACAGAGTACATAATTATTAAAAGACACACGGGACACATCAATATATATGAGGTAGTACAGCTTCACAGTTTGTATTTATCAGTATGATATCCTGACTTCTGATGAGTTACACCATTTCTTTATCCATCAGGATGTTCAAATCATGTATTTTAGTTAAAACTTAGCTGAAGATATAGAAATAACTGGCTGTCTCGCGAGTGATAACCTTGAAGTAGTTTCAGGTGGGGGTCAGAGGAAGAATAGGCTGAGAACAGAGGCTTACAAATGCAATGAGGACAGGAAAGTGTGCGATAATCTCTTCTTACTTATTCTCTAGTCATGTTAGTGTGGAAACTACCCTATCTTCTTCCCCCTCGATTCTTTTCCCCTGTTTTCTATTCACTTCTCTCGTGGAGAAAAGCAACAATAATTCTTAGAAGAAAGTCTGTTCTTAAGAACTGTATTCTATTTCTGAAGGAGAACTGCTGCTGTACTCTGACATGTTCACATGCTGGCTACAGGCAACCCTTCTAGAGCAGGGAAGGACTGAAACAGCAAAGAAAACATTACAAACCTACTGTCCTTTAGGTCCATGTAATTACAGTACTTGTTTGTGATTAAAACAATCACAGATTCTGTTTTAATATTTTTTCACCCCCCTAATACCCATCTGGCTGTGCTTTCTATCCTCTCATTTAAATGGCATACATAGTGTGTCATTACATAGTATATTTACATATTGACATTCTACCCATAGCCAAGAAGCTATTCAAACTCAATAGCTGCTGAGAAAGAGAAAACTAGTTTTCTTCAATAAAGTGACACAGAGCATATTAACCACTCTCCAAGGTAGGCCTCATGCTTAGGAGTATCTGGCCAATACAAATTAGACTTTGTGTTTGTGTGTTTGTTTGTTTGTTTATTTTTAAGAAAAAGAATATGTAGTAAGGTGGGTAGGGAAGTGAGAGAGGATCTGGGAGGAGTAGGGGGAGGGAAATTAATATGCTAAAATAATTTACATATATGGTATACCATCATCAAAGAATAAATAAAAACATGTGAAAAGAGTCATGAGTAAAAGAGAGTGTCAAGATTTATACTGTGTGGTATGTGACAGCATAGGCAGCTTCGCAGCCTCACAAGACAGTGGCTGGTGCTTCTCACCTTAAAATGCGAAGGAGATTTGACATAAGGGATGATGGACCTCGAATGCCTGAGACTCTCTGAAATGAAGCATCTCACACAAGCTTTTTTTTTTAACACATAAAAGTAAATCAATTCACAGAAAGTACTCAGTGTTTCCTTCCTTCTTATTTTTTATTTTATTTTACTTTATTTTTTATTTTTAATATGTATTTATTACTTCAAGTTACATCTTCATCACAGTGTCCTCTTTCCACCCCTCCCAGTCCCTCCCTCCCTCCCACCCTCTACCCCCTATCCCTTCCATCCCACTCCTCTGGAATGGAGTGTCCCTACATATCAGTCCCCTGTTCCAGTTCAGCAATCATATGAGGGCCAAGAACCTCCTCATACACTGGGGTCCTAGAAGGCAGCACCACTAGGGCAAAGTGTCTCATTGATAGGTAACGAAGTCTATGTTCCTGTTCCCTTTGGTGCATTGGTTATAGTATAGTTATCCTGTACTATATGGCTAAAATCCAATTATAAGTGAATAGATGCCATGCACATCCTTGTGATTTGGGTTAGGTCACTCAGGATGAGCTTCTCTAATTCCATTCATTTGGCTGCAAATTGCATGATTTCATTGTTTTTGATGGCTGAGTAGTATTCCATTGTATAGATGTACCGCAGTTTTTTAATCCATTCCTCAGTTGAGGAACATCTGGGTTGTTTCCAGTTTCTAGCTATAACAAATAAGGTTGCTATGGACATAGATGAGGAAACTTCCTTGTGATTTTTTGGTGAGGAGTCATTTGGATGTATACCCAGAGGTGGTATAGCTGGTTCTTGAGGTAAAACTCAAGATAACTCTGAGAGTCCATCTCACACTTGTCAGAATGGCTAAGATTAAAAGCTCAAATGACAGCACATGCTGGCAAGGGTGTGGAGAAAGGGGAACACTTCTCCATTGCTGGTGGGAGTGCAGGCTTGTGCAACCACTATGGAAAGCAGTCTGGTGATATCTTAGAAAACTTGGAATAGCTCTACCTCAAAGCCCAGCCATACCACTTCTGGGTTTCCTTTCTTCTTAACACTTTTATTTAAATTATTTTCACAAAGTTAATTTTGGTTGCTGTTTTAAAACAGCATCAGCTTTTTTGGAGCTCCACAATTAGATAAGAGGGTTTGTGTTTTTGTCTTCATATTGTTTTAGTACTATGATTTACCCTGACTCTACCTGGGTCAGCATTCTGAGCACTTCTGTGTGTGGAGCAGCAGTGACCTCAAATTTTCAATATCAATAACAGTCACTTTATGTCCATTTTCCCCACTGCCCTAATATATTTACAAATATTAACATGGTTAAAAACATGTCACACCATAATTAAGGCAACATAATTCTGCAGTTTACAGGACAGATTCTTGCATAAAAATGTCCAATAGCAATATTTGGCAGAATATTTATTGTTGTTGCTTGAACAATGAGTTCTTCTGGTGTATCTTCCATTCTAAATTATTCTAATTCCCACCACCAAAATAATCTTTTCAGATTTCCTGGGCTCATATGAAGGTTTCAATGTATCAATCAAGTAATTAAAGATGTATAATTCCTAACACCAACATACAAGACATCCCACACATCCAGATACTTCATCGTGGCAATATCTCTCCTCTTGCTTATTCACACTAGAATTTCTTGTATCTCAAATCAACTAGCCAATATCTGGTTTATGCTCTTTTGTGTCCTGATATTTTGTCAAACTGTTTTTTTTAAATATTGCTCCTAGGCGTATAGTAATTTCAGGGAATAATTCTTGTGCTCATTTTGGTTTACTGAGCATTTCAGTGCCTCTATCACTTATATTTCATGGCCTTATAGCCAACACGACAGGTACAGTGCCCATCTTATTTTTGTAAATCAGTATACTGAAAATTTTCTTCTGTGAGAGACTTGGCCATTGAAGGCAGTTTTTCTATGTCAATTTGAATCACAATATAATTGGATAGGGCTTCAATATATATATATGAGAAGAAACATGAGTTTATATCTTATATTCTTTTTTTTTAATAATTTATTTTTTATTTCTTCAAGTTACATCTCAATCACAATCCCCTCCCTACTCCCCCCTCCAGTCCCACCCTTCCACCCTCCTCCCCCTCAGCCCCACCATCCTCTTCCCTTATTTATTTATTTATTTTTTTAGTTTAAAGTATTTATTTTTCCCCCCAACAGCTCTCCCTTTCAGTCCAAATAATGGTTCTTTTTCTTATAACTATAAATACAATACAAAACAACAGAAATAAATAGGCCACGATTATAAGAGTTATATGGCTTAGCATACATTCCCAATGTCCAGTCCATATGTATTTGGCACCTGACTTTAACATTCTACTATCTAACCATCTCCATGAGTTTAAAGTTCTATATCTAACTCATCTTTCATACTAACTTGCCTCATAATTTTAAAAATATCTTCTTAGATCCAGAACACCCTCTTGATTCCTAAACAACTCAAAATTTAACTATGAGACTCTAGCTATCTATTCTTCAACCACCTCAGAGACCTGAGAGGGATAAATATATC
>CAJQZJ010004760.1:938434-950934 GCA_907164525.1 Lophiomys imhausi | reverse complement strand
ACTTTTGTTTTAATGTGTGATAATTTGAATAAAAATGGTCCACACATGCTCATGTGTTTGGAGACTTGTGTTTGAAGACTTGATCAGCAGTTGGTGGAACTCTTTGGGAATGATTAGGAGGTGTGGCCTTGAAGGACATGTGTACCTGGTGTCATACTTAGAGGTTACAGGCTGTTCCAATAATGTCTTGTCTTCTTCTTGCATGAGAATGTGAGCTCTCAACTATTTCACCAATGCCAAGCCTGCTTGCCTGCTGCCAGTCTTCCCACCATTATGGTCATGGACTCTACCCCATGGAAGTCCTAAGCTCCCAAGTTAAATGCTTTGTTTATAAGTTGCCTTGGTCATGATATCTTGTCATAGTGATGGAAAACTGAATGTCTTAGGGTTTTATTGCTGTGAAGAGACACCATGACCAAGGCAATTCTTATAAAGGAAAACAACAGGCTGGCTTACAGTTTCAGAAGTTTAGTCCATTTTCATCATGGTGGGAAACATGGCAGCATGCAGGCAGGCAAGGTGCTGGAAGAGCCAAGAGATCTACATCTTGATCCATAGGCAGCCAGGAGGAGACTGTCATCAGCAAGCAGGCAGGAGAAGACTCTCTTCTGAATTGGGCAGAGCTTGAGAATAGAAGATCTCAAAGCCTGCCTACATAGTGACACACTTCCTCCAACAAGGCCATGCCTCCTAACACTACCATTCTCTGTGGGCCAAGCATTCAAAAAATGAGTCTATGGGGATCAAATCTATTCAAACCACCACACTTAGACATTATGTTTATGACATTTATGTAGTACACATGACTTTAAATATAGTGAAAAATTTGAATGAATGTGTTCTTTAAGTCTGCCCTTTTATTTATCCTTTATCAAAGCAACACATTCATAATTATTAAACATCAACTATCAGTTTTTATACCAGAAAGAGAAAAAATTATATTTCCCTCTTCTTTAGCATCAGCCATGATTTATATTTGTGCAGTTTCCCAAATCATCTTGTAGTAATAGTAGTCACCAGTGAGTGATAATACTATTGAGTAAGATGTGATTGGGACACCTTTCAATTCACCTTCTCTGTAGGTGCTCCTCACAGTAGGGGCTTACATTGTTCAGTGGATTTATATAAAAGATATCAGAGGACCAGAGATCGAGATGTTGAGGTGTATCAAGTGCTCACTAGCAGTCAAGTGTAATGTCTGAACATGAGAGGATCTTCAACTGAGTGGAAACTGATGTAGGTGATAAGAGATGCACACGTGTTTATAGACTCCATGGTGGATTAGGTTATTAAACTCTACTACTTGGTATCACACCACGTTGTTAGGTACAGTAATGGACTGGTATGGTAGAACAACCTTGCTAAAAAAATGCTTTTTAAGTATGCGTGTCAAGAGTATGCAACCACTTTTACATGGTGTGGTAGAAAAGGACTTGAGAGAGTACAGCTGGCAAACAGCAGTCCTTGGTAAATCCTGGTGAAACGTGTGCACTTGAACATTCCATTATTTCTTTATATTTTGTGAGAGTTTTAAAACTTTCACAGTATTATTTTTGAGGAAAAATAGACTTCAGAGAGTGAGGTGGTCTTCTCACCTCAGTTGATGGTATTTTTTCACAGCTAGTGTCCTGGATTATATAAGAAGCAGAGAGTGAAACTGAGCACAAGAATTCATCAAACTCTGCTTCCAGAATAGGATTTGATGTGTGTGGTGGAAGTTAGACCTTTAGTAAAATTAATAAGCAGTTCACATTAGCATCTGGCAGCACAGAAGGAGGCGCATGATGTTTTTTTAACCTGCTGAAATGAACAAAGCCCAGTTGTGGCTAGAAGATATGCCCTGTTGAAAGGGCATTGCTAAGAAACCACGCAGCCCACCGATGACGTCAGTTGCCACAAGAAACCATGGGACAGCTGGACATCTCGAGAGACTTTGTGGTCCCTCCACCGGGATTGAAAGATAATGAGATATATAAGCCAGAGAAGTCCACGTGGTCGCAATCTTCCTCCTGCCCTCAAGGACCGAAAAGTCACGCTGGAGAAGTGCACAGCAAAGTATGCTATAGTGGTCATAAACTGAAAGGCAGAGTCTAAGAGAGAAAGACTTGCCATTTCAAGTTAGCCCGAGAAAAACCCCTTACATAATTCAGCCTATAGAGGCTTTTGGCAAAGTGGGTGGAGTTCAGAAGCTGCTCAGAGTAGCTTTAGGCCTTGAACCTGTGGAATAAGCTGGCCTCAATTTGGCGGTTGGAACAGACTGACTTTACAAACTGCCACAATTTGGTGGCTGACATAAATTGGCTTTGCGAATTGGCAAAGTAAAGGCCCAAAGGACTTTAAGTTTGAAAGAGACTACCTGATGGGACTGCTGTAAACCAAGTCACCTTGCACAGACTTAAACTAAGAATATTAATATCCTTTTAAGAAAGTTAAAAAAGTGTTAGTTAAATGTTTTTAGATAGGTATTAGAGTGTTCTTAAGTATTACAGTATTCTTAGATAGATTACAGATTTTAGATTATAGGTTTTAGGTTATAGAATTTAGGTATTTTATAGTGCTTCTTAAGTACTAATAAATAAAAGTGTTTATAAATAAAATATCCTGTTACAGATGTGAATACTTGAATTAAGCTTCTGCTGCTAAGAGTGTCAAGCCATGACAGATAATGACTTCAAACCGTGAACACAAATAAACCTTGTCCCTTGATGTTGCATTTGTCAAGGTATTTTATCACAGCAGGAGGAAAAGCAACTATGATGGCGATTATTTTTAAAAGGAAAAGGATCAATAGAAGGAAAAAAGGGAGGTTAATGTGAGAAATTGGGAGACAAATATTACCAAAGTGCCTTATATAAGTATAAAAGTGTCATCAAGAAACCCATCATTTTAAACAATTTATATATACTAATAAAAATTGAACAAGAATACACATATTTGAGAATATATATTATATATGACTAAATATAAATTGGAAAGGGGAAAAGACACACATATGAAATGGAGTTTTTCATGAGTAAAAGCATAATATTTATAACCTATTCATATAATTCATAACATCGATATGATCATTCAAAACCCATTTCATTTCAATAAATGTAGAAAAATCACCTCTCAAATTTCAGCACTGAATCAGAATAAAAACTTTAAAGAGAAATACAAACTGAAGTAGAAATTATCAGTTTGATAGTGTATATGGAAAAGTATATAGCCAACATTTCATTTAATGAAAGCAATGAAACCTTTGTTTATTGGCAGTGCCTCTCACTGCACTCAGATTGAACAATGAGACAAAAAATAAGATAAATATATAAAGTTTAGAAAAGAGAAAGTCATCTTCACTTGCATATGTCATAACTGAATACTTTTAAGTTAGAAGGGATTGTTTGAGATCAGACAGTACATAAAACTGACATGTTCCTATGTACTAGGTCCTAAAAGATAACAAAAAAAAACAATTTTTACCTTTTCATGAAACATTGTCTAAAATATTTAGAAACAACCTGTCCAAATTTCTGAATAACTTTTGTACTGAATACTACAGAACAGTTACTAGCTTAGGAAGATAAGCCTTTCAGTCACCAACATATATCAGAATGATAATTTAAAAACCACATTTTAAATTAGAAATTGACAAGGTAATTAATTTCTTTATAAATACAAGTGACCTGAATAATCTTAAAAACAAAGTGAACACTCTAGCACATTGTTAGAAACTACATTTACTGTAAAAAATTTTTTCAGATAACCACAGTTGCAGTCAGTTTATGAGTGTGAAGGTTAGCTAAACAAAACCTGACCAAGATCATGGCTTTCATTCTTTCTTCATAGATCCTGGGAGGAGCACATGAAGTCTCACTCCTTCCTTGGGGAATATTGGCAATTCAAAGTTGATGGATCAAGTCCATTTTCTTCAGCCACTGATAAGTTATGCTTATATCAGTAAATAATCTCCCAACCATATTCAGGCAAAAAATAAAAAATAAAAAAACAAAACAAAACAACAACCACAAATTATTAGACTCAGTAGTCCACACTCAAAATGAATATATGAGAATCATTGAAATAGAGAAAATATGAGAAAATTTGTTGAGAAGTGTTCCTCCAAGAAGGAGGAGGGGTGAGCAAGAGTAATAGCATAATGAAAATAAATAAATTCATCATATAAATAAATGAAACTTTCAATTAAAAATAAAAAATTTGGCAATTGTTTTTATCTATTTATTTTTATTTTTCCACCTTAAGAATTAAAAATGAAATTATCTAAGAAGTTGTTTGAATACATTATGTGATGATTGCCACAATCAAGCTAATTAACAGATCAACCTCACATTTATTCTTTTATGGTGGTAAAATTATTAAATATCTACTACTTAACAAACTTCAAATATCCAATGTGTTTTTAGTAACAATAGTCAGTGTTGTTTATTAGATCTCAAGATATTATTTTTCTGTCACATCCAAATCGTACAACTCATTCTCCCTCCCCAAGCAGAAACCACCATTTCACTCCTGGTTTTATAAGATTTTAATTTTATTCCACACATAAATGAGATAATGTAGTAGTCATCGTGCTATCTAAGGCTTATTTCATCTAGGACAATGAAAAGTCCTCCAAGTTCATCTATATTATGACAATTATTTTAAGAATAAATAAGACACATCTGACCAAAAAAAAAAGCCAATGAAATGTTTCTCAATGATATTCTGCTTATACTCATAGATAAGTGCCTGGTCCAGTTGTCATTGGAGAAGTTACCTCTGACAGTAGATGAGATACTTTATGCAAAGAAAGAGGCTAAATTGGGGCTCTCCATTGGGTCCCTCCCCTCGGAGACTGGGGAATCCTGGAAGAGGGGGAAGGAAGACACCAGGAGAACAAAGCACACCAGATCTACTAATCAGGGTTCACAGAGACCAAAGGACAAGCACAGAAGTCCAGCATGGGTCTGCTTCAGGTCCTCTGTGTATATGGTGTGACTGTTAGCTTGGTGTTTCTGTGGGATTCCCAACATTGGGAACAGGTGTGTCTCTGACTCTTTTGCCTTGCCTTATGTTGTCTTGCTTTGTCCTGTTGGCTCTCTTCTCTTGGAGGTCTGTTCTCCAGAAGAGGAAACGGAAAGGAGTGGATGTGGGGTACAAGAGAGGTAGTTGGGAGTAGTGGAGGGATGAGAAAGTGTGATAGAGATATATTGCATGAGATAATTTATTACCAATGAAAAGAAAAAAAGACTGAATAATATTGTATTATATGTATTAGAGCAATACAATATATTATGGGTATTGCATTCTATGTATCTTTTTCTTAACAGGCACAGGTATTCCCACACCTTGACTGTTGTTTGAATGCAGTAAGTCCCTTTGACATTAAGCAGTTAATAGATACACACTTAAGAAATTATTTCAATAACCAGACTGGAAGAGCACAGACCTCAAACAGTAAAGGAACAAAGTTCAGATGTTTAATTAATTGAGGAGCAAAAGAGACAGTAATTACTAGGCAGTGTGCTTGCTGTTTGAGAGGTCATAGTCCTCATCATTACTGTTTTGAGCATAGCAGTTAAGGTACATTACTTACAGATATCTCATAGGCTTACCATCCTGGCTTGATAAAAATGTTATTAATACTGAACACTATATAATCTAAACATTATTTATAAAACTATATTCTTAAGGATGCTAGTTACTACAAGGCTGACACAGAAAGCAGTCAGTCAAGAACACTCTCTTGGAGCAGGTGTGTTTTAGTATATGAAGAAACTAATGATCACAAATATTAATTATACCCCATCACATCCCACCTCTTTTTACAAAGAGTAGAAAGACAAGTAAATAAACATGAACTGTAATAAAATAGAGAGATCTCATAGAAAACCAACTAGAGAAATGATATTGGACATTCAAATATGAAAAAAAGTTCTCCATGAAGATAATGAAATTTTAAAATAAAAGGTATAAAATTATAAATAATCAGTTACATTTTGATCAGTTGGTTTTGTTTCAAATTATTTTAAGATAGTATATGTGACCGGAGAATAGAAAGTTTCAGTAATATGTTTCCAAAGAATATAATAAAATCTCTGGAATAATTTATTATATTATGTAATATATTAATTATACATAATATATTAAATATATAGTGTATTAAGAAGGTAAGGTCAAATCTGAATTTATTTTTTTTATTTAGATGTTTATTTCTTAATTCAAGTCACATCTCCATCACAGCCACCTCTCTCCACCCCTCCCAGTTCCACCTTCCCACCCTCTCCCACCTATCCTACTCCTCCAGTGTGGGGTGTCCTTACATATCAGCCACCCTCAGTTGATCAGTCACAAGAGCCTCCACTTGTTCCACTAAGGTGGGGTGACTCACTAACAGGTAACAAAGTCTATGTTCCCGTTCCTTTTGGTCTGTTGATTGTAGGATAGTTTTTCTGTACTATATGGCTCAAATCCAATTATAAGTGAGTAGATGCCACGTGCATCTTTCTGGCTCTGGGTTAGCTCACTTGGGATGAGCTTTTCTAGTTCTATCCATTTGGTTGAGAATTGCATGATTTCCTTGTTTCTGACAGCTGAGTAGTATTCTATTGTGTAAATGTACCAAAGGTTTTTTTAATCCATTCTTCAGCTGAAGGATACCTGGGTTGTTTCTAGTTTCTAGCTATTATAAATAAGCTAAAATGAACATGCTTGAGGAGATGTCCTTGTGGTTTGGTGATGAACTTTTGGATATATGCCCAGGGTCTTGAGGTAGATCTATTCCAAGTTTACTAAGATATCACCAGACTTATTTCCATAGTGTTTGTACAAGCTTGCACTCCCACCAGCAATGGAGGAATGTTCCTCTTTCTCCACAACCTTGCCAGTATGTGCTATCATTTGAGTTTTTGATCTTAGCCATTCTGACTGTTGTGAGATGGAATCTCAGAGTCGTCTTGAGTTGCATTTCTCTGATGTTTAAAAATGCTGACCATTTCTTCAAGTGTCTCTCAGCCATTAGGAACTCTTCCTTTATGAATTCTCTGTTTAGCTCTGTTCCCCATTTTTTGATTGGATTATTTGGTTTCTTGGTGTTTAATTTCTTGAGTTCTTTATATATTTTGGATATTAGCCCTCTGTCAGATGTGGGGTTGGTGAAGATTTTTTCCCAAACTGTAGGTTGCCGTTTTGTTCGAATGACTGTGTCCTTGGCCTTACAGAAGATTTTCAGTTTCATGAGGTCTCATTTATTGGTTGTTGGTCTTAGATCCTGAGATGTTGGTGTTCTGTTCAGGAAGTTGTCACTGTGCCAATGAGTTCGAGGTTTTCCCCACTTTCTCTTCTTTTAGATTCAGTGTGTCCAGTTTTATGTTTAGGTCTTTGATCCACCCGGGCTTAAGTTTTGTGCAAGGTGATAAATATGGGTCTATTTGCATTCTTTTACATGTTGACATCCAGTTAGACCAGCACCATATGTTGAAGATGCTTTCCTTATCCATTGTACTGTTTTGGTTTCTTTGTCAAAAATTAAGTGACCATAGGTGTGTGGGAGAAAGTTAAAGCATTTCTCCTATGATCAGGGACAAGGCAAGGCTGCCCACTATCCCCATATATCTTCAACATAGTATTTGAAGTTTTAGCTAGAGCAGTAAGACAACTAAAGGAGATCAAGAGGATACAAATTGGAAAGGAAGAAGTCAAAGTATCCGTAGTCACAGATGATATGATAGTATACATAAGTGACCCCAAAATTCCACCAGAGAACTCCTACAGCTGATAAATTCTTTCACTAAGGTGGCTGGATACAAAATTAATTCAAAAAATCGGTAGCCCTTCTTTTTTTAATAATTTATTTTTTTCTCTGTAGTACAGCGTGAAATCTGGGATGGTAATACCTCCAGATGTTTTTTTATTGTCCAGGATTGATTTAGCTATTCTGGGCTTTTTGTTGTTCCATATGAAATTGAGACTAGCTCTTTCCAAGACTATAAAAAATTGTGTTGGTATTTTGATAGGAATTGCATTGAACTTATATATTGCTTTTGGTAGGATGGCCATTTTTATTATGTTGATCCTACCTATCCATGAGCATGGGAGATCTTTCCATCTTCTAAAGGCCTCTTCCATTTTTTCTTCAAGGGCTTGAAGTTCTTGTTGTACAGGTCCTTTACTTGTTTGGTTAGAGTTACCCCCAGGTATTTTATGTGGTTTGTGGCTATTGTGAAGGGGGTTGTTTCCCTTACTTCTTTCTCAGCCCATTTGTTTGTTGTATAAAGAAGGGCTTCTGATTTTTCTGAATTAATTTTATATCCAGCCACTTTGCTGAAGGTGTTTATCAGCTGTAAGAGTTCTCTGGTGGAATTTTCTTATGTATACTATCATATCATCTGCAAATAGGGATAATTTGACTTCTTCGTTTCTGATGTTTATCCCCTTGATGTCCTTTAGTTGTCTTATTGCTCTAGCAAGAACTTCAAGTACTATATTGAAGAGATATGGTGAAAATGGACATCCTTGTCTTGTCCCTGAGTTTAGAGGAAATGCTTCAAGTTTGTCACCATTTATTTTGATGTTGGCCACTGGCCTGCTGTATATTGCCTTTATTATTTCTAGGTATGGCCCTTGTATGCCGTTCTCTCCAGAACTTTTAGCATGAAGGGGTGTTGAATTTTGTCAAATGCTTTTTCTGCATCTAGTGAGATTATCATGTGGTTTTTTCTTTTATCTTGTTTATATGGTGAATGACGTTGATAGATTTTTGTATGTTGAACCATCCCTGCATCCCTGGGATGAAGCCTACTTGATCATGGTGTATGATACTTTTGATGTGTTCTTGAATTCGGTTTGCTAGTATTTTATTATTTCAAGCTGTACTACAGAGCAATAGTTGTAAAAACAGCATGGTATTGGTATATAAAGAGACCAGTAGATCAAGGGAATCAAATTGAAGATCCAGAAATAGACCCACACACTTATGGCCACCTAATTTTTGACAAAGAAGCCAAAACGGCACAATGGAAGAAGGACAGCATCTTCAACAATGGTGCTGGTCCAACTGGATGTCCATTTGTAAAAGAATGAAGCTAGACCCATACCTATCACCTTGTACAAAACTTAAGTCCAAGTGGATCAAAGACCTTAACATAAGGCCAGTCACACTAAATCTACGAGAAGATAAAGTGGGAGAAACCCTCGAACTAATTGGCACAGGCGACAACTTCCTGAACAGAACACCAACAGCTCAGGACTTGAGATCAACAATAAATAAATGGGACCTCATGAAACTGAAAAGCTTCTGTAAGGCAAAGGACACTGTCATTCGAACAAAACGGCAGCCTACATACTGGGAGAAAATCTTCACCAACCCCCACATCTGACAGAGGGCTAATATCCAAAATCTACAAAGAACTCAAGAAATTAAATGCCAAGAAACCAAATAATCCAATCAAAAATGGGGGACAGAGCTAAATAGAGAATTCACAAAGGAGGAATCCCTAATGGCTGAGAGACACTTGAAGAAATGCTCAACATCCTTAATCATCAGAGAAATGCAACTGAAGACGACTCTGAGATTCCATCTCACACCTGTCAGAATGGCTAAGATCAAAAACTCAAATGACAGAACATGCTGGCGAGGGTGTGGAGAAAGGGGTACCCTACTCCATTGCTGGTGGGAGTGCAGGCTTGTGCAACCACTATGTAGGTCAGTCTGGCGATATCTTAGAAAACTTGAAATAGCTCTGCCTCAGGACCCAGCCATACCACTTCTGGGAATACACCCAAATGCCTCTTCACGGAATAATCAGGAAGTTTCCTCATCTATGTTTATAGCAGCCTTATTTGTAATAACTAGAAACTGGAAACAACCCAGATGTCCCTCAACCGAAGAATGGGTTAAAAAACTGTGGTCATCTACGCAATGGAATATTATTCAGCTATCAGAAACAATGAAATTATGCAATTTTCAGCCAAATGGGTGGAACTAGAAAAGCTCATCCCAAGTGAACTAACCCAGACTCAGAAGGACACATATGGCATCTATTCACTTATAGTAGGATTTTAGCTATATAGTAGAAGGTATCATTACTACAACTAACAAACCATAGGGAACTTGGACATAGACTTCTTATTTTTAATTTTTATTTTTTATTTTTTTATATATTAGTTTTATTTTTTCTATTTTTTAATCTTTTCTACCTATTGTATGCTTATTGATTTGTTTGTTTAGTAGTTCTCTCTCCCAGGCAACGAGACACTTTTCACTGATGGTACTTCTTCATAGATCCCCAATGAATGAAGAGGCTCTTGGCCCTCATACGACCTCTCAACTGAGATGAGGGACTGTTATATAAGGACACCTCACCCCAGAGAAATGGGATGGAAGGGTTAGGAGGTAAAGAAAAAAAAATGAAATGTGAAGTTTCGGCCTTTTACTACTAACTGTCATGAACTGTTTAGGATAATTAAATGCAAACTAATGGTTATGCAAGCCAGACATTCTGTTAGGTACTATGACAGCCTATTATAGTTACTTGCTAAGCTAATCAGAAATAAACCTGCTAAGAGACAAGCAAAATCTGCTTACCCTAATATAAGAGATAGGGCCTCTTCAAAAACCTCAAGAGATCTGCAGAATATGGCATTCAAAGATATTTTCGTAACTTTAGATTTTTTTTATATCAAGACATATAAACTCCTGACAGCACCCCCTATTCTCCTCCAAGTAGAAGATGAGCATCGAAGAATCTCCAGTGGGAGATGATTGAATTAGTCACAAGCCTATCTCTTGGTAGGAAAAGCCCCTTGCTCCAACTGTAGACAGAATGCTGTCCAAAAAGGACAAAACCTGGAAGCAGGTAAGTCGACAGTCTAGCTCTGCCAAGACAGGGTAGGTAAGTCCTTCATAACCCCTGCTCTACAATCAATGTCTGTCAGAGAATTGGGGCCAAACGACTGAAGAGTGATGCTGTAATGTATGGAGAGAAAATGGGAAGTGTCCAGGCAGCCACTGGTATGTCATTTCTTAGTTTGGGAAGCTGCAGGCCCTGTACTTCCTATAAAATCAGATATATTTATCCCTCTCAGGTCTCTGAGGTGATTGAAGAACAGATAGATAAAGTCTCATAATTAAATTTTGAGTTGTTTAGGAGTCAAGAGAGTGTTATACATCTAAGGCGATACTTTTAAAATTGTGCTGCAATTAGTATGAATGTTGAGTCAGATATAGAACTTTAAACTCATGGAGACGTTTAGATAGTAGAATGTTAAAGTCAGGTACCAAATACATATGGACTGGTCATTGGGAATGTACGTTAAGCCATATAACCCTCATAACTGTGGCCTAATTACCTCTGTTGTACTGTATTGTATTTATTATTATAAGAGAAAGAGCCATTTGTTGGACTTAAAGGAGAAACTGTAGGGGGAAATAAGATATACCTTAAACTTAAAAGAAAAAAAAGGGAAGAAGATGAGGGGTTGAGGGTGGGAGGGTGGGACTGGAGGGGGAATAGGGAGGGGACTGCGATTGAGATGTAACTTGAAGAAATAAAAAAAAAGGAAAAATAATTTATCTTTTATTTCTTCAAGTTACGTCTCAATCACAATCCCCTCCCTAACTCCCCCCTCCAGTCCCACCCTTCCACCCTCCTCCCCCTCAACTCCTCATCCACTTCCCTTTTTTTTTTTTTAGTTTAAGGGTTTTTTTCCCCCCCCCCAACAACTCTCCCTTTCAGTCCAACAAATGGTTCTTTCTCTTATAACTATAAATACAATACAAAACAACAGAAATAAATAGGCCACAATTATGAGAGTTATATGGCTTTGCATACATTCCCAATATCCAGTCCATATGTATTTGGCACCTGACTTTAACATTCTACTATCTAACCATCTCCATGAGTTTAAAGTTCTATATCTAACTCAGCTTTCATACTAACTTGCCTCATAATTTTAAAAATATCCTCTTAGATCCAGAACACCCTCTTGGAGGCTGCAGGTCCTGTACTTCCTATATAATCAGATATATTTATCCCTCTCATGTCTCTGAGGTGGTTGAAGAATAGATAGCTAGAGTCTCATAGTTAAATTTTGAGTTATTTAGGAATGATAAACTTTTTAGGAGCATATTGTTTTCTATTCCTTTGAGTGTCTAAAATTGTCACCTTTCAAAATTGTTGTCTGTATTCATTAGTTCCCAAGAGCAAAAACTAAAATTGATGTCCTCCCATAAAACTTTGTGGAAAGAAAAAGTGGAGTTTTTATGAATGTCTAATAACACTTGCATTTGACTTTTAAAGCTTTTTTATTCTTCAAAAACATCTTAATGTGATTGACAATTAACATGTATTTACTGAAAAATATTACCTACATCAATTTGCCACATTTTTTTCAGTTGATCCTGTGTGACTTGTGGTATTGTGTAGGTGTATACTTCTATGAGTATGCATATGGAGTGTGTATGTGTCTGTGTAAGTGTGTGTGTGTGTGTGTGTGTGTGTGTGTGTGTGTGTGTGTGTGTG
>CAJQZJ010004760.1:880683-933701 GCA_907164525.1 Lophiomys imhausi | reverse complement strand
AGAGAGAGAGAGAGAGAGAGAGAGAGAGAGAGAGAGAGCGAGAGAGAGAGAGGCTCTAAAATCCTACTTCAGAGTAAGATTTACTCAAATGGCATAATGACATTTTGGGAATGTGATATTATTTAAAATGATACATAAGGGACTTACAACATGGAACAACTAAAGCCATCCAGTAATTAAAAGACAGTGCTTCAGTCACTAGAAAAATGGTACTTCATATGAGGAAACAAATGCAGGATAGTACTTTAAAGGCAGTTGCTTTAGAACACAAGTTGAATCTATTCTTTAAATGGTATGATGTATTGTTTTAGTTCACCTTTTGGACACTAACAGAGTAATCACTAAAAAGATATTAATAAATATATTTTGAGCTTTTACAAAATGATATTTATCCTTGAAGTAACATTATTTTGAGCTAACTTGACTAAGAAGTACCATTTAGACTTTCCCAAAGCTACTCAGATAAATACAGATTTTATACTCTCTGATATATTTCTTGGCATCAAACCTATAAAATGAGATGACGTAAGTAAAGAATATCTCAGTGCTACAGGTTTTTGTTGTTGTTGTTGGTTTTTTGTTTGTTTGTTTTTTGTTTTATTTTGTGTTTTTAGACATTCTTCAGTCAAATGACATCTGGGTTGTTTCCAGTTTCTAGCTATTACAAATAAGGCTGCTATGAACATAGATGAGGACATGTCCTTGTGGTTTGATGAGGAATCATTTGGATGTATACACAGAAGGGGTATGGCTGGGTCTTAAGATAGGGCTATTCCCAATTTTCCAAGATATCTCTAGATTGATTTTCAAAGTGGTTGTACAAGTTTGGACTCCCAACAGTAATGGAGGAGTGTTCCCTTTTTTCCTCATCCTCATCAGCATGTGCTGTCATTTGAGTTTTTGACCTTAGCCATTCTGAAGGGTGTGAGATGGAATCTCAGAGACATTTTGAGTTGCATTTCCCTGATGACCAAAGATGTTGAACGTTTCTTCAAGTGCCTCTCGGTCTTTAGAGATTCCTCTTTTGTGAATTCTTGGTTTACCTCTATACCCCATTTTTTGATTGGGTTATTTGATTTTTTGGTGTTTAATTTCTTGAGTTATTCATATATTTTGGATGTTATCCCTCTATCTGATGTCTGGTTGGTAAAGATCTTTTCCCAATCTGTAGGCTGTTTTGTTCTAATGACAGTGTCCTTTGCCTTACAGAACTGTCTCAGTTTTATAGGTCCCATTTATTGATTGTTTTAGAGACTGAGCTATTGGTGTTCTGTTCAGGAAGTTGCTACCTGTGCCAATGAGTTCCACACTTTTCCCTACTTCCTCTTCTATTAATTTTAGTATGTTGGATTTATGTTGAGGTCTTTGATCCACTTAGCCAGGGTAGGCAAGTCCTTCATAATTCCTGATTTACAATTAATTCTGTTAGAGATACTGGGCCAAAAGGCTGAAGATAGTTGCTCTAATGTATGGAGAGAAATTGGGGACTGTCCAGGCAGCCAGTTGTCTGTCATTTCTTTGTTTTAGAAACTGCTGACTCTGCACTTCCTGTATAGTCAGATATATTTATCCTTCTCACAACTCTGATGTGGTTGAAGACTAGATAGTTATAGTCTCACAATTAAATTTTAAGTTGTTTAGGAGTTAAAAGGATGTTCTAGGTCTAACAAGATGTTTTTTTAAGTTGGTAACACAAGTTAGAATGAAAACTGAGTTAGGTATAGAACTTTAAACTCATTGAGATAGATAGATAATAGAATATTAATATCAGTTCCCAAATATGTATGGACTGGACATTGGGAATGTATGTTATATCTTATAAGTTCATAATTGTGGCCTAATTATTCAAAACAAGAATTATGAGTTCTGGGAGAAGGGGGAGAGGGTAGAAGGGTTGAGGCAGGAGACTGTGATGGAGGTGTAAACTGACAAAATAAATATTTAAAAACCCAAAGCTGCTCATCAGTCTAACTTCAGTGCTTTTTCAAAAAGCAATAACATTCTACAACATTTTTGCTTTGAGATACTTGAGATTCACACACTTGGTGGTACTTGCTCAGTACATACTACTCAAGACACACTAACAGAGTAACATAACCTATAGATCTGCTATTGAATCGAATCTATGTATTTGAACAGACCACTCTCTCTACCTACTCAAAACTAAGAGTATCACGAGATAGCAGTGAGGCCTGTGACAGAGTTTTCCCTGCTTTGCTATAAGCTAGATATCTCTCAGTCCTAAATCTATGTTACTGAGCCATGGCCACTTGTATATGATTCCAGAACAAACTATCCATACCCTGTTTGAAGTGAGAGCTGTGTTATCAGGCACACACAGGTTGCATAAACTATAGGAAAAATACCAATACTGTCAAAGACCAGTTTCTAGGTCTATATGTAAAATGGTTGGTGTAACTGAACTTTTTAAATTATTCAATACTTATTTATTAGTACAATATTTACTTATAAAAATATAAACACTTTACTACTAATCCAACAAATTCTTACAACCCTTATGAATGACCTAACCATTAAACCTATTGATAACTATTATAACTTTTTTCCTAACCTTTTATAAGGATACAGTCTCTGGGGCAGATCCTCAGTCGTCAGGAACACAGTCTCTGTGGTAGACCCTTTAATGCACTTAGTAGGCTTTTTTTTTTTTTGGAATATCTCAGATGTAGATTTGTCAGGGTAAATTGGCTATGGCAGTCTCACCTTAAATAAGGCTTGAGGCTTTCTTCTCTCCTGGAGACCTCAGCCATCTGTAGGCCAAGTTATTTCCTTCGTATCAGCAACTCTGCCACTCTGCCTCAGTCCTTAAAGCCAGCCACAGTTTCATTTAGGCCACTGTTTGAACTGGTCAAACCCCTCTAGGTAAAAGCTGAGCCACAGGGTTTAGTCCTTGGCCTTTTGGTGTCTTGCTGAGGCTTTCTCTGCTCACCAGCTTCTTTCTGCCTCAGGGAGATCTGCCATCAATTCACCAGCACTTTCTCCATCAGATGATAAAGACTCACTAGCATTGAAGTTCTCTAACATGAGGGCCCTCCTTGGCTCCACCCACTTGTCCTTAAATAGGAGGAACTCTGTTTCAGCTTAATTTGAGCTCCGCCCACTTAGCAGCTGACAACAATGTCAGGCCAGATACTTTGTTTCTAGTCCATTAAGTCTTTCCTGTTTTTCCTGGCTTCAACCTTGTTTTTTAGTCCATTAAGTCTTTCCTGTTTTTTCACAAGCTGATAAACTAATTGGTCACAGCCAAGTTGATCTTCATGCCCTGAATTAAGAGACTGTATCAAAAACCCCTAGATATTTACTAATTTATCTAATTTGTATTAATCTAAATCCCTACAGTTTGGAGCTTTCCTGTATCCACCAAATATGTATGTATGTATGTATGTATATGTGTGAAATTGTTGGAGCTTGTCTTGCTTCATCCATTGCATGTGTCTGTGTGTGTGTGTGTGTGTGTGTGTGTGTGCTTGTGTGTGTGTGTGTGTGTGTGTGTGTGTGTGTGTGATTCTTTTCTGCCTCATTTACTTCTTTGCCAGCCCACAAAACATCCCTTCTTAGTCACAGGGAATATTTCACCAACCCTGGTGAATCAAGCTTTATTCCCTCAGAGGAAAGTCTGCTAAGTGATCACACCAAACTTATGCCTTGCCTCAGTTTACCATGACCTGTCAAAGTTGGCCTTTGACACCATATACTTAAAAAATGTTTTCCTGCAATTTATATTGTCATAGATGATAATACGGAGTCAGGGAAGATTACCATTTAACCTTAAAGCATGGATATGCAGATATGCTATATTTTAATAAGAGGTCCTATTTAAAATAAAATGTCAGCAAAGATTCAAAAGAAGAAAATATTACAATATTTGGGACTACATTCGTTTTGGTATACTGTATTCATCATGATAACTAATATGTTATTTTACATATTTGATAACTTTAGCAATATTTGTGATTCTTTCCAAATTCATGGCCCATCATATTAATTAAATGTTAATTGCATAAATAAATAAAAGTTGCAGAGGAGCAGACTGGGAACTCTGGAGAACTCAAGTTTGGTTCTATGAAACATGTTCAAGACAATAAGTTGTAAAACAGGGATGATCATGGAAATTTGAGGAAGTAGCTAGTCCAAAAGTCTAAAGTCAATGAACATGATTCTTATTTATTTGGAGAAAGAAATATAAAGATCTTACTGACTAAGGACTGTAATTAATTTATGTAATTTTAAAAAGAATGCCTGGTACACTGATTGTAGGAGTCAGTGGGGCTAGAGGACCCCAGGAGAACATGACTCACTGAACCAACTAAACCGAACACATAAAGCCTCACATATAGTGGCAAGCCCAAGGCCTACATGGGTCTACACCAGGTCCTCTGTGTATATGTTGTGACGGTTAGCTTGGTGGGGTTTTTTGTGACACCTAATAGTGGGAGTGGGAATGTCTCTGACTCCTTCACCAGCTCTTGGAACTCTTTTATTCATTTTGTGTTGACTCCAGTCTTGATATGGAAGTCTTGCTTTGTCTTATTGAATTTTGCTTTGTCAAGTTTGGTTGTTGTCTTTTGGAGGACTGCTGTTTTTTGAAAGGAAACTGAGGGGAAGTGGGTTTGCACAAGAGGGGTGTCAGGTGCAGGTCTGGGAAGAGTGGAGGGAGGGGAAATTTGATTAAGATGTGTTATATAAAAGAATAATCTATTTTTAATTAAAACAATTCATTTAAGGGAGTAAATAATTTAAATTTGTTTATAATACAAACACTAAACTGAAAGCCATAATAGACACACTGAGGTCCTAAGGACCTGGTGAAGACCCATGCAGGCCTTATGCATGCTTCCTAGGTCTCTGAGTTCATATGAACTTTGATCATGTTCAGTTAGAGGTTTTGTTGTCCTTGCTGTTCTCCTTCCCTCCATCTCTTACACTCTTTCTGCATCCTCTTCTGAGGAGTTCCCTGAACTCTAAAGAGAGTAATTTGACAGAGACATCCTATTTAGAGCTGAGTTTTTCCAAGGTCTCACTGTCCATATAAAGTCTGCCTTGGTCTCTGTATTTGTTCCCATTTGCCACAGGAGGAAGCCTCTCTAATGATAGTATAACTGAAGGGAATGAAAATTATTAAAAGACCCCCTAAGTCGGCAGTAGAGCCAGGCCAGCCGCCAGGTGATTCCCAGAACTTAGCTGACCATAAACAGGTTAAAACCAAGAATAAAGGTCAATTGGGCCACCAGCCCCCAGGGCTTCAGGAACTGGCTGACCACAAAGTAGATAACAAAACAAGATTAGATTCATTCCTGAGACAAACAGATGTGGGATGTTTCCCGCTGATTAACTAATGGGCTGGTACATTCCACCTGTATTTCTCCTCCCCCTTGGGTTGTGGTAAACAATGGGCTGGGCTGGTACTTCCCACCTGTAATTTCCCCCATCCCCTTAATCTGTGGTGCTCCCCTATTAAATATTCTACTCTACCCCTGCATGGGGGTCGCGGCTCCTACCCCTGCGTGGGATACAAGTGGCGCCCCTCAGTGCACTGAGCCCCCCCCCTTTCCCCCTTTTCCCCCGAAATAAACCTCTTGCGATTGCATCAAGATGGTCTCTTACGAGTTTTGGGGCGGCCGTGATATCCTGAGTGTCGGGTGAGGAACTTCCCTCCCCCGGGTCTTTCATTTGGTGCGTTGGCCGGGAATTTGCGGCCATCCCAATCTCCACAAGAACCCACTTGGAGGTGAGATTTCTGTGTCTTGGGCCTATTTCTGTTGTCTGGTTTGTGAGATTTCTATCTCTGTGTCCTGGGTTTGTTTGTCTCTGTTGTCTGGTTCTGTTATATGGTTTGCATTAAAAGTTGGCTTCGCGAAGGTTGTTTTCGGTTTGGCAGCCGTTTCTCTCTCGTGAGGAGACGGATGGGTGATCAGGCAGACGTGCTAGGGGATCAGCGGCTGTAGCCCTGGGAGACGTCCCAGGAGGACAGGGACCCCAGGGACCCCTGGGAGGGTCCCATCTGGGTGCCGGGGAGGATACAGTGGTCCTCTTGAGAGAGGGGATGCGAGAGACCTCCCGGCCATCTGTTTATCTGGGTGCTGGGGAGGATACAGTGGTCCTCTTGGGAGAGGGGACGCGAGAGACCTCCCGGCCATCTGTTTATCTGGGTGCTGGGGAGGATACAGTGGTCCTCTTGAGAGAAGGGATGCAAGAGACCTCCTGGCCATCTGTTTTTCTTGAGTGGTGCCGGCATTTGAGAGTAAAAAGGATTTTTCGTAATGTTTTTCTGTGTATCTTATGTTTATGTTTTGTGTTACTTGTGACAATGGGACAGACTGTAACGACTCCTCTAAGTTTGACACTGGATCATTGGACTGAAGTTAGAACTAGGACTCATAATTTGGCAGTTGAGGTTAAAAAGACACCGTGACAGACTTTTTGTGCTTCGGAGTGGCCTACTTTTGACGTCGGGTGGCCACCCGAAGGGACTTTTGACTGGACCATTATTTTTGAGGTAAAAACTATTGTCTTTAAGGAAGGACCAGGGTCTCATCCTGATCAACAGCCATACATTACTGTTTGGCAAAACCTGGTCCAGAACCCACCACCATGGGTAAAACCTTGGGTGAGAGAAAGGAAGCCAGGCTCCCGAGCCCTGGCTCTCTGTGGCACAGAGCCTAAATCAAAACAAAAGCCAGCTTCGGAAACAACACCTTCGGCTCCGCCTAAGATTTATCCCAAGATGGAGGAGCCCGCCGCGGCCACCCCCCTTCCCCCAGCCACCCCAGGCATCCCCACACTAGCCCCAGCTCTGGCCGAGCCTGGAACTACAAGGAGCAGAGGGGGGAGGGCCGGCAACTGGCACTCGGAGCCAGAGAGGGTTGAGTCCAGAGGGACCCGGCTCTACCCCTCCGAATGGTCGGGCCCCCGTGGACCCACCAGCTTTCCAACCCTTACAATATTGGCCTTTCTCCTCGGCTGATTTATATAATTAAAAAGCTAACCACCCGTCTTTCTCTGAAAACCCTGCTAGTCTTACAGGTTTGATGGAATCCCTGATATTTTCTCACCAACCCACCTGGGATGATTGCCAGCAGCTTTTGCAGGTTCTCTTTACTACAGAGGAGAGGGAGAGAATTCTCTTAAAGGCACAGAAGAATGTCCCGGAGACAATGGGACCCCCACTACCCTCCCGAATGAGATCGATGCTGAGTTCCCCCTTGATCGACCAGATTGGGACTTCAACACGGCTGCAGGTAGGGAGCGGCTGACAGTTTTTCCGCCGGACTCTAGTGGCAGGTCTCAGAGGTGCGCTCGGTGCCCCACCAATTTGGCCAAGGTAAGAGAAGTACTTCAGGGTCCTGTTGAGCCACCGTCCATATTCCTTGAAAGGTTGATGGAAGCCTACAGGTGATACACTCCCTTTGACCCAACTTATGAGGGGCAGCGAGCGGCTATAGCCATGTCCTTTATAGGACAATCAGCTCCTGACATTAAGAAAAGGTTACAGCATACAAAAGAATTACAGGACTATACAAGATCTTGTGAGGGAGGCAGAGAAAATGTACCACAAGAGAGAGACTGAGGAAGAGAAACAGGAAAGAGAAAAGAGAGAGAGAGAAGAAAGAGAGGATAGGCGGGATTGCAAACAAACAAACAAAAAAAACTTGACTAGGATACTGGCCGCAGTTGTAGGAGATAGAGAGAGAGAGAAAACAGGGCCTAGACAGACAGGGAACCTGGGCAACAGAAGACCTAGACCAAATAAAAATAGAAAACAGAGACGACATTCACAGACAGGGCATCTTGGGTCCCTGCCAGTCACCATGGAACACCCCCCTGTTACCGGTAAAGAAGCCAGGTACTAATGATTACAGGCCAGTCCAAGATTTAAGACTGTTCTAGATCTAAAGAAAGCTTTTTTCTGCTTGAAGTTACATCCTGACAGCCAACCCATCTTTGCCTTCGAATGGAGAGATCCTGACACTGGACTGGTGGGACAGTTAACTTGGACTAGATTGCCACAAGGATTCAAAAACTCCCCTACCCTCTTTGAAGAGGCTCTTCATCGGGATCTGGCCTCCTTCAGAGCTAAAAATCCTCAACTAACATTGTTACAGTATGTTGATGATTTACTCTTGACAACATCAACTAAACCTAAATGTCTCCAAGGAACTAAGAGGCTGCTGATGGAACTTGGTGAGTTGGGGTATCGGGCTTCTGCTAAGAAGGCTCAGTTGTGTAAAACTGAGGTCACCTATCTGGGATACACCCTGAGAGATAAAAAACAATGGCTGATGGAAGCCAGGAAAAAGACTGTCACCTAGATTCCTGTCCCGACCACCCCGCGCCAGGTAAGAAAATTCCTGGGCACTGCTGGTTTTTGTAGACTATGGATTCCGGGTTTCACTATGCTGGCAGCTCCCTTATTTCCCCTTACCAAGGAGGGAGGAGGGTTCACCTGGACCTCTGACCATCAGAAGGCCTTTAAAGATATCAAAAAGGCCTTGTTAACGGCACCAGCTTTAGCCCTACTGGATTTAACCAAGCCTTTCACTCTATATGCGAATGAAAGGACAGGGGTTGCCAGAGACATTCTTACTCAGACTTTAGGACCTTGAAAGAGACAGGTAGCCTGCTTATCTAAGAAACTGGATCCTGTTGCAAGCAGATGGCCCACATGCCTGAAAGCTATTGCGACTGTGGCCTTAATTGTCAAAGATGCTGCTGATAAACTGACTTTGGGACAGCACATTACAGTGGTGGCACCCCATGCCCTTGAGAACATTATCTAGCAGCCCCCTGACCGGTGGATGCTAAAATGACCCACTACCAAAGCCTATTATTGACTGAGAGAGTGATATTCACACCCCCCTCCCCCAGCCACCCTGAATCCTGCTACCCTACTGCCTGAGGCTGATGACTCTGCTCCTGCCCACCACTGCCTTGATATCCTGGCAGAAGAAACGGTCCCCGGAGTGACCTAAAGGACCAACCCTGGCCAGGAAGTCTGAACTGGTACACTGATGGAAGCAGCTTTGTGATTGAAGATACATTTTCAGGGTGGGTAGAGGCCTTCCCTACAAGGACTGAGACTGCCAATACAGTGGCCAAGAAGATTCTTGAAAAGATTTTTCCGAGGTTTGGAGTACCCAAGGTAATTGGGTCTGATAATGGACCCGCTTTCATTGCCCAGCTAAGTCAGGGACTGGCCACTCAACTGGGGATTAAATGAAAATTACATTGTGCCTACCGTCCCCAAAGTTCAGGACAGGTAGAAAGGATGAATAGAACTCTAAAAAGAGACCTTGACTAAATTAGCCTTAGAGATCGGCGTGGGAGACTGGACAGCCCTCCTTCCTTTTGCCTTATTCCGGGTCAGGAACACCCCGGGGGCGGTTTAAGCTGACACCTTATGAGATTCTTTGTGGGGGGCCTCCTTCTCTTACTGAGGCTGGCTGAATGTTCCATCCTGATGTTGTCCTTTCTAACCCCTTGTTCACCCACATAAAAGCCCTTGAAGTAGTTTGGCGTGAGGCCTGGGAGCAGCTCTGGGAGGCTTATAAAGCTGGAGACCAGAGCATGTCTCATCAGTTCCAGGTTGGAGAAACCGTACTCGTCTGGCGCCATGGAGCTGGGAACCTTGAGCCTCACTGGAAGGGACCATACCTGGTGCTCTCAACTACCCCCACCCCAATGAAGGTAAAGGACATCTCTGCTTGGATCCACGCCTCACACGAAAAGAAAGCTCCTGAACCTCCTAAGGATGAGTGGAGATTAAAAAAGACTGTAGACACTCTTAAGCTATGCCTGCATCACAGGTGCTCTCCAGATGGGAATGACAACCCCCATGCCCCTCAAAAACGTACTTGTCAGGTAGCTTCCCAAACTGGGGAAGTCGTCTGGTCAATTTCTAAGGTAGCCCACTCCCTTTCCTGACTTCTGCCAGCTAGCTACAGGCCTGGAACAGTGGGATATTTCTGAGGCAGACCCCCAGAACCTCCCTGAGAGGGACCTTCGATAAAGACACTCTATAGGGCTAGGAGCAAAGTTCGGGTGTGGGAGACCAGAGGGACGCTGTGGGCTGGCTCAACAAGATTTTAACGTCTGTCCATGGAAAGGTAAGGACAGGAGTGCGGCTAGGCAGTATGGAGGATGTTGGCTCTGTTTAACTTCTGGACCCCCTTACTATGAGGGCATCGCTGTGTTGGGTATTTTTAATAACACCATCAACCATGACGCCTGCTCATGACGTAAAAAAACAAACTGATCCTAACTGAAGTATCAGGGAAAAGGACTTGTTTAGGAAACCCACCTGCTGCCTAAAAACACTTATGCAATGAGACCCTGAGGTCTCCAAAGACTTCTGATACTAGATACTTATATCCTGACATAGATAGATGATGGGCCTGCAACACAGGATTAACTCCCTGTGTTGCCACTAATATCTTTAATGATACCAAAGATTATTATATGTTAGTACAGCTTATGCCTAGAGTACTCTATCTCCCCACAGATGCCTTTGTGGATGAGTTTGATTTCCGCCCTAAGCGATTTAAAAGAGCCTATTTCCCTGACTTTAGCTGTAATTTTAGGATCAGATGTGACACTGGAACAGCTGCCCTAGTGCAGGCCCCTCAGTACTTTCATCAATTAAAAGTAAGTGCCGTACAGATTTTAATGCTAAAACAATATCAAGGGTTACGGGGACAAGATAATAATAAATAAAATAAAACAGACATATAGGTTCTAAGATTAGAACAACAGACTGAAAGGAGTGGGGAATGAAGGGAACGAAAATTATTAAAAGACCCCCTAAGTCGGCAGGAGAGCCAGGCCAGCCACCAGGTGATTCCCTAAACTTAGCTGACCATAAACAGGTTAAAACCAAGAATAAAGGTCAATTGGGCCACCAGCCCCCAGGGCTTCAGGAACTGGCTGACCACAAAGTAGATAACAAAACAAGATTAGATTCATTCCTGAGACAAACAGATGTAGGATGTTTCCTGCTGATTAACTAATGGGCTGGTATATTCCACCTGTATTTCTCCTCCCCCTTGGGTTGTGGTAAACAATGGGCTGGGCTGGTACATTCCAGCTGTATTTCCCCTCCCCATTGGGTTATGGTAAACAATGGGCTGGGCTGGTACTTCCCACCTGTAATTTTCCCCACCCCCTTAATCTGTGGTGCTCCCCTATTAAATATTCTACTCTACCCCTGCGTGGGGGTCGCGGCTCCTACCCCTGCATGGGATACGAGTGGCGCCCCTCAGTGCACTGAGCCCCCCTTTCCCTCTTTTCCCCCCGAAATAAACCTCTTGCGATTGCATCAAGATGGTCTCTTGTGAGTTTTGGGGCAGCTGTGATATCCTGAGTATCGGGTGAGGAACTTCCCTCCCCCGGGTCTTTCATAACAAGGCTCTGATTTATGGATATAGGGCTAGCATAACATGGCCTCCCATTCATGTGCCTTCTCTCAGGCTCTTTTTCTTGTTTGTCCAGTCCTATTTTAATTTGATTGATTATATCTTACCTTAATGTATTTTATTTTGTTATAGTTTTTTTAAAAAAATGAATGAAAACCTAGCCACTAGGGTAAAGGGTAACAATTGAACTGTTATTAATACATACTGGGAGAGGGAAAATCAGTTTTCTCCAATGGAGTGTCTCTGGGTATTTCAGCTACTCCAAGGTAGACCTCGTATTCAGAAATAGCTGACTAACATATACAGCTTGGTGGGATTTTTGTCTTGTTTATTTTTTTCTTTTGGATATTATTTCATTTTGTTTTCTTAATTTTTGAGGATTTGTTCCTGTACTGGATTTTGTTTGTTTTATGATAAAGAACTTAAAAATTGGGTGGATAGAGAGGGAGAGGGGTTCTGGAAGGACTTGGGGGAAAAGAAGAATATTATCAACATATATTTAAATTATAACTTGTTTTAAATAATACAAATATAAGCTGGGCATGGTGGCATATGCCTTTAATCCCAGCACTCAGGAGGCAGAGGCAGGTGGATCTCTATGAGTTCAAGGCCAGCCTGGTCGACAGAGTGAGTTCTAGGACAGCCAGGGCTGTTACACAGAGAAACCCTGTCTTGAAAAAAAACAAAAAACAAACAAACAAATATAAAAGGAAAAACTTGTATATAATATTCTTTCACTTCAGAAAAATAGGCATGTACATGAATGTGAAGAGAGAAGGAGCTGAACCTATTTGCTACATTCATTGCAAATAATTTTCCACTTATTCCAGAATTTGGGTGATTTCCTTCCATCTGTCTATTCAGTTTTTGACCCCTTGTGCATCTAGACACAATCTACTTTGTTGTATGTACCCATAAAGGCAAAATAAATACACTTTTTAGTTTTATTTTTCTTCATTTTCTCTTTTTGTTCCAAATGGTGATAATGAATAAGACAATATAAGCATAGCCAAGCACTCTAACATGATGCTACTTTTGAGTTTCAACTAAAATTGGTGTTGAGTAATGCTATATAACTAATGAGTGTGCAGACGGTTACTTAATGAGATCCAGGTGGTGCTAAGTCTGGGTGATGGATGCTCAGTCTATAGAGACTCAAATTTATTATATTTTACATTTAAATAGAAAGCCTAAATAAGTAAATACTGAAAAGCAGGGCCTATTTACAGTTTATTGTAACTGCAAAATCTTGTGAGATTAGAGCTTTCTTTGGGAGAAACATTCTTACTAGAAAAGATTGTTGGGGTCTAATTCATTGGATCCCATGGATAATGTCAAGTACAGGAACAAAAGTTGTCTTTGGAATAACTTATCCTGAATCAGAAGACTCACACTGTGCTACAAATTATTGATGAGTTTGCCACTCCTTTGTGTCACCAATTTCTTTTCTCTTACCAAATCTACATACTTTAGAAAATCTTTAGCAATGAAAAGAATAACAAAGAATATTGTTTGTATTTTATGATGATAATTATGCATAATGCAACACAGGAAAGAAGAAAAGGACTCGATTTAGATAGGGGGCTGAGAGTCTTGTCAGTCTATACCCTTTGCACTGAAAAAACAGTCTGGTTATATGCAAGCTTAGCGTTCTCCAAGCAGGATTGTTATTTAGCTTTATTTAAATAAGTAGATTCACACTGTACAGTTATAAGACAAACAAATAAAAGCCCAACATTTGCTTTTTAAAGTAGCTTCCATTTTGCACCGATCAGTAGTTCAGTCAAAAGTGTGCATATCCAAGATAGAATGAAAAAAGAGAACAAATTATCTACATAAATCACAGATATGTAAACACAACTTCACTGAAGTGGATATGAGATTAAGTGCAAAATTAAAAACTTCATAGAATAGGAGATCCTGGAAGTCTGAAGGCAACAGTGTATTCATATGTGTTGAATTTAACTGATAAACTTAGACATACAGTTAAACAAATCTGCACCATGTACACTGGCATCAAGCAATTCATGAATAGATGGGGCTGGAAAACTGCACGTCTCACATTTGCAGTGGAAGGCAATGAATAGTCAAAGACAAGGGATGGAATGATCCACAACTGAGAAATGGAGACATCAGGAGGAACTCACAATCTATTCCCCTTTATACAGATGGTCACATAAGGAAATATTTATAGACATATATGTATTAGTGTACATACATTTATCTCATAGCTATATCACTTAATTATTGCTCAATATATATAATCTTACTAGGGACACATGGAATGTTCTACATACTACACTGTATCCTACACACTACACCATATATATGATACTACAGTGAAGTTAGAAACCAATAAGGCAGAGTTTTTAAATTTGTGTTTATTAAAAAAAATCTATATTATCTGGTAAACCTACTCAATCATAAATGAAAAGATATGACACACACACATTCAAATATTGCATTTTAGGATTTATGAGAAAAAGTAGAAATAATACAAATATTAACCCTCTGCTGAATAGAGCACAAAAGGATTCATATTCACCTAGTTTAAGATTATTAAGCAATGTAAATGAGTATAGCATGGGAGCATTGCACCAAGTGATATAATTTCATTATAAAATGAGACTTGTGATGTGAACTAATCAGTGGTAACCATTTCTGGTTGTTACTGAAGTTTGGAAAGTACAGTAGGGAATTAGAATGATTACCTATGATTGTTGGACATTTTGTAGTGATAAGTGTTCTACAATCTATTGTGGTGACAAATACACCTGTCTATAGAAACATTGAAAACCACTGATATGCAAATTAAGTAGATGAACCATATTCCATGACTCTATCTCAATATAACTGGTAAAAAATTTAAATAAGGAAAACAATAGTTTAAGTAGATTTAGTTTAAAATGATAACATATTGTGATGTTTACTTAATCAAATAATTCTAAACTGAATCTATCCATTTTATAGATTCCATTGTGAATATGTTGTGGGACTCTAAGAAAACAGGTTGTGGGCAATATTCATGTATGATATAGAGATCCAAGAATGTGTCTTTCCATTTTAAGTACCTGGAAAATATTATGTCATTAAAAGTATGAATTCTACAAAATTCAAATTTCAGTTCACATAAAAGTTTTATGGGAGTCCAGCCACGCTCAGGCACATATTGCCAGTGGCGTTTTCTGCTCCAGGAGCAGAGGCAGGTAAAAGAGATATTATGGGCCACATAGTCTAGAATATTAAATCTCTGAATTTTTATAGGGAAAAACACTATCAAACTTTCTACTCATGCAAAGCAGAGAAATCAATTGCCAAGTACAGTCATCTGTGTTTAAACTAAGACAGAAACTGAAGACAGATGGTTAACACTGAACCCAGAACAATCACTCTTTGGTCCTCCCGTAGATCTTATCCCTCCCTGTGGCCAGAATCTAATTTCTATAACAATTACCAACTTTAATTTCTTCAGTATTATCCAATCCTTTGCTATGAAAAAGAATCTCAACAAATTACCCAAAACTATTTAAAATATGTTTTAAAATTTAAAATTGATTCTATGTTTAAAAATTTATAAGTACAACTATAAGGTAAAGTAAAATCTGTATCTTTAAAATTGAATGATTGGCATTTGAAGGTGACATCACCCATTGATTATGAACACATATATTGAGACTTTGGGATGTGCCAAGAGAAATGAAATGCTGTGATAACGTCAAAAATGCCCTTGAATGTTTACAGCAGTATTATTTATATTATCTGTAAGTTGAAATAACTCAAATATCCATCACCTGATGACTAGAACACTAACAGCTGATGTATTTATAAAGCTCAGCAATATAATATCCACACATTGTTAATAATATGTTAAGAAATTCAATATATCAAGTCAATAAGTTGATGATAGTGTACTATGAGAAGTTCAAAGAAAAGCTGAATTAAATACACTGTATTTTATCCTTATAATTGTATATTATAGGTAAAGATATGAAGATTAATTTTAAACTCTAGAAATTGATCTATAGAACACCTATCCACCTTTAAGCATTTCGCCAAGGGAAACAATTCAAATACACCAAATGGATATCATACTCCAGTGTTTGTACTGTGTTGTTCACAATAGGTAACATCTGGAAGCCACAGTGGCACCCAGCCTCAGAGGTGGATGCACTGTTACTGGTGCTGACAAAGCAGTGTTTTCGTGGCTCCCTGCTCTACTGCTAGAGTTAGACACTTACGAAAACATACGAAACAGTAGCACCAAAGACACAGGAATACAGAATTTTGTAAAGCACAAAAGAAATATTTTTACTGGCACCAGACCAATAACAATACAGTTTGAGAAAAACACTGAAGACAAATATTTTAACTATTGAGAAGAACATATACTTAGAACTATACCCAATACAATTATATTATGTATATACATAAAAATTATGACAGTTTATATCCTAAGTTAGTTGTAGTGAGTAAGAATTTATACTTATTTCTTTGATTCATAAAATAAGTTATTTTCAACTGAAGTAAATATTATCTTTACTATTTAATTGATAAAAATCAAGAACCACTTATGGGACAATCAAAATATTGTCAATATTAAAGTATAGTGATTAAAACTAAGGCCTAGTGAAGCTATGATTTCAATCCTATATCAATACTGAAAAAATATCCTTTCATATAAAATAGTAATTTATTTTCTAGAAAAGTTGAGAGGAAACTGTGAAAACATTGTTCAAAAGGTATACATTAATATTTAAATAAGCATATATTCAGCAAGGTGACTATTGCTTATTGACAGTACACTGTATTCTATTTTGGGGGGAGGAAAGGATTTATTTATTTTCATTAATTTATTTATTTGTTCATAGCCCCACTTCCCCCTCTTCTCCGAGTTCCACCCTTCCACCCACTTCCCTCCTTATCCCCCTTTTACTGAGGCCAGAAAAGGCAGCCCTGCTAGAGAAAAGGGATCCAAAGGGAGGCAACAGAGTCCAAGTCAGAGACAGCCCCCACTCCAATTGTTAGGAGACCCACTTGAAGATTAAGCAGTCCTTCAGGTTCATTTGTGTAGGGGGCCTAAGACCAGCCCATACATGCTCTTTGGTTGGTGGTTCAGTCAGGAGCGCCCATGGGCCTACGTTACTTGACTGTGTAGGTCTTCTTGTGCTATTCTTGACCCTTCCAGATCCCTTAACTTCCCCTAACTTTCCCTAACTCTTCCACAATACTGCCTGAGTTCCTCCTAATGTTTGGCTGTGGGTCTCTGCGTCTGTTTCCATTTTCTGCTGGATGAAGCCTCTCAGATGACTGTTATGATAGGTTCCTGTCTGTAAGGATATTAGAGTATCATTAATAATGTTAGAGATTGGGTCTTTCCCATAGGGAGGGCCTCAAGTTGGGCCAGTCATTGGTTGACCTTTCCCTCAAACTCTGCTCCATCCTTCATCCCTGCACATCTTTTAGGGTGGACAAGTTTGGGTTGAGAGGTGTCCCTGTCCCTCCATGGGAAGTCCTGCCTGGCTACAGGAGGTGGCCACTTCAGTGATCCCCCACTGCTAGGAGTTTCAGCTAGGACACGTAAGTAAGTGAATATTAAATCTTTTTGGCACAAAAATGATAACTTGTGATGTAATAAATCAGTTAATTACCTAAATTTAATTAAATTTATTGTATTAAATTAAATTATCTATGAATGCCATATTCTGCAGATCTCTTGAGGTTTTTGAAGATGCTCTATCTATCTCTTATATTTAGATAAGCAAATATTGCTTGTCTCTTAGCAACTTGATTTCTGAGTAGCTTAGAAAATAACTGTGATAGACTGTCATAGTAACTAACAAAATGACACGTTTTCATGACAATTAGTTTCCGTTTCTTAATTATCCTAAACAGTTTATGTCGGTTGGTAGCGAGAGGTCAAAAGTTGACATTTCATTTTTAAGTATTACTACGAACAATACCTTTAAGAAGTGTTACCCTTAATTTTGTATCAATATACAAAGATCAATACCAATGTGGCCAATATAACCTTAATTTTGTATCAATTTACAAAGATCAATACCGATGTAGCCCAATACAATCTTAATTTTACATCAATATACAAGGCTCAATACCATTGTGGTAAAATATAATCTTAATTTTGTATCAATATACGAAGATCAATACCGATGTAGCCCTATACAATTTTAATTTTGCATTAATATACAATGATCAATACCAATTTAGCCAAATATAATATTAATTTTGTATCAGTATACAAAGGTATAAGGCTATATTCAATAATCTGTCCTTTTTTCTTGATCTTTCCTATACTATGTCTATGTCCCATTTTTCTCAAGTCTGTTCACTCCTATATAGGAGAGAAAGGAGGATACAGAAAAGAAAAAGAGAGAAGTCCCTGGATCTAACCTCCAAAACCCATTTAACAAGACCATTTAACAGCTTGTAGTCTTTTCCCCTAAATAACAAAATTTTCTATTATCTATCAAATAACCAAAGTGGGGGGAACACCCTCCCCACCTTCTGGGGATGGGACGTTGTTCTCTTAAAATGACTTCCTGCTGATTTGGGACGTAGTAAACCTGTTTGGGGCCCAAATAAGAATGGAAAAATGGTTAAATATGTTAATAGAATCATTTGATGTTCAGTCCTTTTGTGCTACTCCAAGTAGAAGATGAGCATCAAAGAATCTCCAGTGGGAGATGATTGAATTGGTGGTAACCCTTTCTCTTGGCAAGAAAAACCCCTTGCTTCAACTGTAGACAGACTTCTGTCCAAAAAGGACAAAACTTGGAAGCAGATAAGTCAACAGCCTAGCTCTGCCAAGACAGGGTAGGTAAGTCCTTCATAATTCCTGCTCTACAATCAATGTCTGTCAGAGAAACGGGGCCAAATGGCTGAAGATTGATGCTGTAATGTATGGAGAGAAAATGGGAACTGTTCAGGCAGCCACTGGTATGTCATTTTTTAGTTTTGGAAGCTGCAGGCCCTGTACTTCCTATATAATCAGATATATTTATCCCTCTCAGGTCTATGAGGTGGTTGAAGAATAGATAGCTAGAGTCTCATAGTTAAATTTTGAGTTGTTTAGGAATCAAGAGGGTGTTCTGGATCTAAGAAGATATTTTTAAAATTATGAGGCAAGTTAGTATGAAAGCTGAGTTAGATATAGAACTTTAAACTCATAGAGATGGTTAGATAGTAGAATGTTAAAGTCAGGTGCCAAATACATATGGAATGGACATTGGGAATGTATGCTAAGCCATATAACTCTTATAATTGTGGCCTATTTATTTCTGTTGTTTTGTATTGTATTTATATTTATAAGAAAAAGAACCATTATTTGGACTGAAAGGGAGAGTTGTTGGGGGGGAAAGAAATACCTTAAACTAAAAAAAAAAAAAAAAAAGAAGGGAAGAGGATGGGGTGTTGAGGGGGAGGAGGGTGGAAGGGTGGGACTGGAGGTGGGAGTAGGGAGGGGATTGTGATTGAGATGTAACTTGAAGAAATAAAAATAAATTATTAAAAAAAATTAAATTATCTAAATTTAACCATTCCAAAATGTGAGGTGGAGGAAGGGCAGACAAGGAGTCAGAAAATATGATATCCATTGTGTTCAGGTGTTCATAATTTTGCTAATAGACAATTAAAACTGAAGTACTGTGGAAACAAGTTCTACTTTGTCACAGCAATACCACTTTCCTGAGATTAAGGACTAATGAGTATTTTTCTTTATAAGTAAATTTTGTAATATTTATGACATGTAATAATGTTATAAATTATTAAGAAATTATGGAAACTAAGCTGCCAGCAGCCTCTGGGGAGAACTACCAAGGGAGAGGTAATAGTAAGGACTTCCCACTTATGGAAAGGTATGTGGCCTAAGAACAGGCAGAGCTGCCCCTGCTGGTATTCACATGTTTTAAGAACTGTAACTTGTGATGTGCAGAGTGCCCACACAAGACAAAGCAGACAAAGAAGGCTCCAAGCCCCATGCAACAAAGGTAATTCCTTGGACAGTGGGACACAATATACACATTACTGTTATTTACTGATCAGAATACATTACCTATGAGAAAATGTTATGAAAAATTTAAAAAATGACACAAGAGATAAAACACCAATCTAAAATGGAAGTTGTCCTCAGTATAGAGGCATTTCAAAGGCCATTAAATAGTCGATTGATATTAATAAGTGGGACCTCATGAAAAGCTTCTGTAAGGCAAAAGACATCATCAGTTTTACAAGAGGCAACCTATAGAATGGGAAAAGGGTTTTTTTGTTTTGTTTTTTTACCAGCTCCATATCCAACAGAGGGCTAATATCCAAAATATATAAAGAATTCGAGAAAATAGACATCCACAAGCTAAATAATCCATTTTAAAATGGGATACAGATCTAAACAGAGAATTTTCATTAGAGAAATCTCAAATGGCTGAGAAACGCTGAAAGAAATGCTCACCATCCTTACTCATCATGGACATGCAAACCAAAATTACTTTGAGATTCCATGTTATACCTGTCAGAATGGCTAAAGTCAATAACACAAGTGACAGCACATGCTGGGGAGGATGTGGAGTAAGGGGAACACTCCTTCATTGCTAGTGGAAGTGCAAACTTGTACAGCCAGTATAAAAATCAATTTGATGGTTACTCAGAAATCTTGGAATAGATCTACTGAAAGATCAGCTATACCAGTCCTGGGCATATATACCCAAAAGACACCCCATCCTACCATAAGAACACTTGTCCAATTATGCTCATAGCAGCTTTATTCATAGTAGCAACAAACTGAAAATAACCTAGATGTCCCTCAACTGAATAATGTGGTATATTTACACAATGGAGTATTATTACTCAGCTATTAGAAAAGACACACACATTAAAAAAATGATTCTATGACATCGTTTGCAGAAGAGACTACCTTGACTTTATTCAAACATTGAAAGTAGTAGCGTGCATATTTAACATTTAATTAACACATTCAAGGCTTTTTCTTTGAAGTCATAAAAATGATGCAAATTAAAAACCCTATCATATTTATGAAACCTATAAAGTGGGCCTGGAGAGGTTAGCTAGTAAAGCGTTTGTAATATAAGCATGAGTTCCATCCCCAGAAATAAAATAAAAATAAAATAAATAAAATAAAAAGTGAGGTGGGCAATGTGTACCTCCAAACTCAGAACTGGTGAAGTAAAGACAGGAAGAGCTCCAGGCTTACTTGCCAGACATTATAACCAAACGTGTGAGCTTTGGTTCTGTGAAAAACCTTGTTCTACAAGCTAAGGTAGAGTGAATGAGAAAGACATCTAAAATATAGATTTCTGGCTATCACACACATGCCTGCACTTGTGTGTGCACCCCCACACACATGCATATACACACAGAAACACAAATAAACAAAGACTATTTTTAAGAATGCATAACTAAGACACTAGAGTTTTGTTTTCCTTACTCAAACATCATGTGGTCTCACTGGGGAGAAAAATCCCATCAGTCATTTCCTCACAGTGAAAAGAAATGCTTACCTACACTGGGGAATCATCCTTTTCATATATGCCTAACTTGGGGATCACAGATGCTATTTTAAAGCTTCATGTACTTGCCAACTCTTTTCTATGTGTTCAAGTCTGCAAACACATCCGAGATAATATAATGCAAGTATTACAATATAATTTTCCTTGACATTTAAATTTGTACAAACTCAAAATTTTCATAGATGAAGGAAGGAGAGACACGAGGTAGAGCTTTAATGTGAAAATTCTTATTACATAGAAGAACCAAGAATGAATTAAAGAAGATGGATGAGATAAAACAATGTCAATTTACAAAAGTCTTTTTGTAGTCTTTCCTTGCTGAAGTCTTGCCCTCAGAAGATTTATCATCTTATGAGTTTTATTGTATGCTCCTTTTATTAAACATCTGTTTCTGTCTCTATGTCTTTGCAAACTTTTGTTCATGTCTAACCAGGAAAAGTCACTCAATAGTTTTATAAAATGGTAATTTTTAAAGACCCAACATATAATAAGAACTCCTGGGATTTAAAGCTTTCATGGGAGGAGTGCACCTTGTACTCCCAAGACATCCCAACTCTTTTTAGGCATATGAAAATCATCACATAGTCCCCTGCTCATAATATAATTTCAGATTTCTTATGAATGTAGCTAGAAATTATAAATCATGTTCCAAATTACAAGTAATGAAACAATAAAAGTTGATTAAGATTTTGTTGGTCATGAAAATGCAATAGCTAACTTTTACTGAAAATTAATCTGTCTTATAAATTTGGGTTTAAATGCATAACTATGAACTGAGATATTCACAGCATATATTAACATGCTTGAAAACACTAATACCCATCACAATCTGGAAACACCCTCCAATTACAACACTTTTCAAATTTATGTGTTCATAAAATGTGTATCTATTACTCTGTGCAGCCATTCTTACATAGAAGTATCATTGTCTTCAAGAAATAATGACATAAATTACTGAATGAAATTAAATATGAGCTGATCATCACCAGTATACATCTTACTTTAGAGTTATTCCTCTTTAATGTTAGGAGGGTTTTTTATTGAATATTTGTATTTAAATTTTGTAATATACTATATTTTATCATAACCTTTATCCTTTTCAACTCCATCTAGACTCTCATTTTCTTCCTACACAACCCAACTTCATGTTCTTCTCCTTACTATATACAAAAACAAAGCAAGAACAAAAGAAAAAGTAAAAACTTAAAACAAAACACAATAAAACAAAATTTACCCACATTAAACAAAACAAAAAGTTCACACAAAACTGTGGAGTTCAGTTTGTGTTGGCCAAAGACTGCCCTGGGCTGTGCTTGATGATACACTCAGTGAGTGACACTCCACTGGAGAAAACGGATTTTCCATTTTCCAGTAGAAATCAGTTGCAAACAGCTTCTTGGTGAGTGTTGGGACTTTGTGTCCACTTCCTTCTGCGTGCCGCTATTATTCTTCTGGTTTGAACATGTGTAGGTCTTGTATATGCTGTTACTTTCTCTGTGAGTTCATATGTGTGTTAGTCTTGTTTTGTCTAGAAGATGATTTTTCATTTTATTTTTGGCCTGTATACTCTTACATTTTCTCCACCTCCTTTTCCACATAGATTTTGAGAGTAGTGGTTTAATGAAGACATATTATTTAGGGCTGAGTGCTCCAAAGTCTCTCATTCTCAGCACATGGTCCCATTGCTGTGCCAACTACCATCTGTTACAAGAGCTGTCTCAGATGAGTGAATGTTCAGCAAAGCTTTGATCTATAAATTTTATAATTTCTTTTTTAATAACAGCTGAATAATATTCCATTGTGTAAATATACCACATTTTCATTACAAATTCATCAGTTGATGGACATATAGGATGTTTCTAATTTCTGGCTTAGACCCAAATCAGTATTGTGTGGTCCTGGTATATATTCTCTAAATATGAATTATAAAAGTCTTAGTCCACCAACAGGTGTAAAGATATCTATTTTACACATTTAGAAAGCCTTTTTAACATTTATGTTCCTATAATGTAAGTTCAGAAAGAAGTGATAGAAATTAATAACTAACCTAAATACTCTCCTAAATCTCTTGAAGCAAATTACTTTTATCATCTCACATGCAATAAATGTCTTCTGTGTGGAGGGGTAAACATCATAAACAAATGAAATAATGTCATCATCTTACTCCTGAGCAAAGGCAAACCTCATGAACATCCAACCTAAAATATTTAAAATTTGACCTTCCATCATTTCTAAACTTGTCATCTTAGTAAATAAGAAGAGTTTCAGATAATTCTGACACTAAGGGTCAAGACATATGTGAATATTGGATTTAATTACATATTATGATTCAGTCAACTAGTTTAACTATTACACAATATTTTCCAACATAATATTATATCAAAAACTTCAGGACTATTACTCTCTCCTTTTTTACAAATTTACCATGACTAGATTTGACTATAGTTGTTAGTGTTAATTTTTCTAGATGGCAGCAAAAAATATATTGAACATCTTATTTACTCCTCATTTTGGTTTTTCTTGTTTTCTTCCTTTATAAATTCATTTATATTTTGTTATAATTTCAAATAACTTTATTTACCCCCAAATGATCAGAGAAACAACATATAGATCCATCAATTTTGGAGTAGCACAGAAAATAATGAAAGTACCTGGAAATAGAACAATAATTGTGAAGATAAAAATGGAAAAAGTCAAAGGAAAAGGGTATTGAATCTCATCAATTTGGAAACTTTTAAGTCAAATTATTATATTACATCTTTAAAGATAAATTAAATACATTTATACATATAGAATAAATACCTAGCCAGACATACTGTATACTTTAAATAAAAATAAAGACATAGAATTTCATTAAATTGTAATCTGTCAAGTACTGATGTATGTTGTAAAGTACATTTATTAAGGAGAACTTAGCTTTCAGGAGGTAATATAGGAGTATTTTAATTATAAAGTGTGCTTTCACTAGTTTAATTTTTGAGAAAAATGTAATATTGCATGATGGGGTAGTGTGAAGCATTCTAAATGTTAATTGGTCCTGCTTGCTGTCTGTTAAATAAACTGCTGAGGGCTGAGATTGGGCAAAGACAGAGAAGGTGGGACTTCCTGAGATTAGAATAGGAAGCCAGGAAGCCTGCACTGTCGACAGAGGATTCAAGCATTCCAGGCAGAAGCAGAAAGAAGGAGGAACACTCCATGGGTTAGAAAAAAGAACTTCATTCCACGTGGCCAGGAACATCAGCATATCGTGGAGAATGGCAGAACAAGGGGAAGTATATATATGGTGTTATATTTGGGTAATAGAATTAAGAGCTAGCTTAGATGGGCTAGGATTGCACAATTCAGGCCAAGGCTTGTTAAAATCCATATGTGGTCTCTGTGTGCTCATTTATAATGGCTGCTTAAAAATTAACAGCTGCCGAACCAATTAATGTTAATATAAATACTGGTTAAACAATTTAATTATTTCTACAAAGGGCAACCAACGTAATTTAGCCATTTTTTTTACATATGGCACCCAACGTGGGGCTTAGAATCCATGCTTACAGCCTGAGAAGGCCCAGGTGAAACCCAGTTTCCTAGCCAAAGAGTGGTGAACCAAACTCAAATGCATTTGAAAGGTGCGGCTACCTTAACAAAAACAGTTGCCTTGCAGCAAAGGTGGAGATCTAAAGCTTAGCTCTCCTTACGTACTAAAAAACTGGCAGCCTTCTAAACAGAACTTGAGAGTAGAATTAGCCACCTAGATTAAAGATGGAGGAATTCATAATACCTCAATACTTTTGGATTCCAATTGAGTTTGTTCCTCTTAGCCTGCAAATAATTTTTACCCTGAAAATTGTGGTTCTGTGTATCTTCTTTTGGGAAAGTTCAGACTAGGATATTCTTCAAGGAAAGAATTTACAGATGGAATGCTAAATTGCCAACAATGATAATAAAGGAAGGAGGGAGGCCTTTCCTGACAAATAATATAAAATTGATGGCAGCTGGAGCTAAGAGCTCCCTGGCTATGAGGTGCTTCTCAGGGCTTTCTGGGAAGGGTCCACTAATGAAATACAGTCACAAATAGATTCCAAGGAATAATGAACAAAGCTTTAATTGCAGCATGGGATGACATGGTTAGACCACAGCTTTTGGAATGTTGTTTCTTTGCTTGATTTTTGTTTAGATGTCTTTGATTTTCCTATATTGGGAGGTATAAAGGATATTTTTCTGGTTTGGCATTGCTAAAACATAAGAGATTTTTGAAGATTTTGGGAAGATTTCGAATTGTCACTGCAGTTCAAAGTTGCTCTATGGGTTACAGAGGTGCTAATATCTGGGATTTAAGTGAAATATTTGAGCAGGGTGGTACTAGCACACACCTTTAATCCCTTAATCCCATCACACTAGAGGAAGAAACAGGCAGATCTCTGGATTCTAGACCAGCCTAGTCTAAACAATGAAGGCAGGGTAGAAACCTGCCGACAAGATAAGGCTGCTTACTAAAGACAGTCTAGACTTCAAAAATGACACATTTTTTCCTTGATGTTAAGTTTAATAATGTCCTTACTGATCTAATAGATAAATACACATAATCTTAATTTTACATAAAGAGAAAGGGGTCACATGCCAGTCTCCTTAAGGTGTGGGGCTCCCACTAATGAAGGCATTTTGCCCCTAAAAGAGGTATGTTAATCGCTGGGTGTGGTGGTGCACGTCTTTAATCCCAGAATTTGGGAAACAAAGACAGGTGGATCCCTGACCTTCACCAAGGTCAGCCTGGTCTACAAAGTGAGTCCAGGACAAGGATACACAGAGAAATCCTGTGGGGGGGGGAGAGAAAGATATATATTCTGTTAATCAATGTAAGGACCTAGAGTTAGGCTTGGGAAGAACATGCAAACAGCATGCCTCCCACTGCCAAAAGTTAAGAAAAGCTAATGTAAAATAGCATATCATGCTATTCTACACCAATCTCCTTAAGAATGGGGTTTCCATGGGAGAATTGGAAGTCAAACTAATACAAAATGATTTAAGTAATGTTATTGTTTAATAAGGGTAATTCAATTATATAAATTCATACCTTGATCTCAAAACTTGGGAGACAAGGAAAAAATAGATTCCTTGTGTGTTCAAGGCTAATCTAACCTACAGAGCTCTACAGAGCAAATCAAGACAGCCCAAGCTACAAAGAGAAACCCTGTCTCCATAAGGATAGATATATCCATATAGAAATTAAATCTCCAAAGAAAGGAGAAAAGGAAAGAAAAAATATATATAAATGCATACCTTTGTTCCCAAAACATGGGAGATAAAGATAGAGACCAATTGGTTCCTTTTGAGTTTGAGGCCACCTTAATCTACCAAAAGCCAGAACAATACAGAATAAACCTGTTTTAATCAATCAATAAATTTATGTCAACTGTAGAGGAGAAGACTTAAACTCCATACAGTCGTATGCTGTGTTTTCAATTTAAAATAGATTATATATAGCATATATATGTGATATTATTACATATCATGTTTTTATATGGCATGAATGGAGACTTGCAAATGTCTTTCTGCTGTTCAAAGAACAGAAAATATTCCTTCATTGATTTGTGCATCCTGCACATCCAAGGCATTTTGGTAATTGCAGAACTACAGGTTACTTGTGAGAAATTATATATTTTCAGAACAATGGGACCAGAGTCCAAAGAAGAGAAGACAAGTAACTCATAGACTGCCTCAATAGCTGTTTCCTCATAAATCTGCATCCAGAACAACTTAAAACAGCTTGCTGAGATGGCCCAGCCTCAAAGACAGTTCCAGACAGGATTTCAATAAAGCCCTGAACTTTCCTACCCAAAGTCCAGCTTCGAACTTCAAATTGCTCAGAACATTCAAATTGTTGAGCACATAAAGACTGGACAACAAATTTTACAATTAACTTGATTAACCATTGTTTCCATTTTATTTGGGCCCCTAAACAGGTTTTCTGTGTCCCAATTCATCAGGAAGAAGTTTTAAAAGAGTGACGACCCATTCCCAAAAGTGGAGTGGATGATTCTTTGATTATTTGATGGGTTATAGATGTTGTTTAGGGGGAATTGTTACAAATTGTTAAATAGTCTTGTTAAGCAAGATATAGGAGATTAGATTCAAGGACTTTTCTATTTCTTTTTCTTTTCTCTATCCTTCTTTCTCTCCTATATAGGGGAAAAGGACTTAAAAAGAAAAAGGGGGAAATATATGTATATAATATAGAAATGATAAGATTATAAGAATAGATTATTGAATCTGCTCTGAAATTCAAAACTATTGATATTCTTTAAATAAGGTTATCTTTTGATACATTGGTATAGAATTTTGTATATTGATACAAAAATAAGATTAAGTTTGATTCATTAGTATACAATTTTATATTTTGACACATAATATGTGTATTTCAACTCTTATATAAGGTATTGTGCCTATACAACTCATGTAAAAGTACAGGTTTACTTCCAATCCTTTCATGGGTTTCTATTGCGATCTATTTAGGAGTCTGGATAATACAAGTTGACTGGCCAGTCAAGCTTCTGGTCATGTCAAATACTAGTCTTAATTCATCACAAAATAGACTTAATATGTTAAACAGATAGAAAATGGTTAAAAAATATACAATTTCTTTGTTCATAGATAGATATAAGATAGATAGACAGATTTATAAATAAAATAGATGTCTCAAATCCCTCAGAGGCATACAGAAAATGGCATTTAAAGATGTTTCTATTATTTTATTGTTTGACTTATGGCAGTCAGCTCCTGACAGTTCTCATTTGACTTGGAAGAAGACAATGAGCATCAAAACGAAATCTCCCAGCAGGAGATAATTCCACAAAAAGAAATCTCCCAGCAGGGGATAATTCCTATGGGGCAAAAATGCCCCTGCTCTCTCAACAGACTATATAAAGTCCAAAGATGGACCAGAGCTTAAATGCAGGCAAGTCGATGTCCTGATTCTGCAGAGACAGAGTGGGAAAATCCTTATTTTCCTACTGTACAATTTAATCTGTGAAAAATGCTTGGCCAGAAGGCTGAAGATGATACTTCAATGATATCAAGAGATATTTGGGACTGTCTAGGCAACAAACTGTCATATTTCTTTTTGGAAGCTGCTCTCCTATGCTTCCTACTCACTCAAATAATAACTTTATCCCTTCTTATGTCTTTGATGGGGTTGAAGGCATAATAGTTATAACATTTCAATTGAACTTGAGTTGTTTAGGATTTAAAAGGATATTTTCAAGTCTAAATAAAATCTTTAGGTTTATAAATATAGGATATGATAGAAATTATTTAAGTTCAGAACTTTAGACACACCAAGATAGATAGATGATTTTTTTTTCTTCTTCAAGATTGCCTGATACAAATAGGCTAAACATTATGTGTGTAACTTTTATATATGGCTTTCTTGATGAGTTAAGAAATTTAGCTTTTTTTTAGACCAAAGGAGGGAATTGATGGGGTAGTGCTAAGCATTCTTAATGGTAATCGGTCCTGCTTTCTGTCTATTAAATAAACTGCTGAGGCCTGAGATTGGACAAAGACAGAGAAAGGTCAGACTTCCTGAGATTAGAACAAGAAGCCTGCACTTTAGACAGAGGATTCAAGCATTCTAGGCAGGAGCAGGAAGAAGGAGGAACACTCCATGGGTTAGAAAAAAAGCCTCATTCCACATGGCCAAGAACATTGGCATATCATGGAGAATGGCAGTCCAAGGGGACGTATGTATATATGGTGTCATATTTGGGTAATAAAATTAAGAGCTAGCTTAGGTGGGCCAAGATTGCACAATTCAGGCCAAGGCTTGTTAATATCCGTATGTGGTCTCTGTGTGCTCATTTATAATGGCTGCTTAAAAATTAACAGCTACCAAACCAATTAAATATAATATAAATACTGCAATGTAATTTAATTATTTTTTCTATAATTGCAGATTTATAATATCAAAAAATTGATCCCTTGGCAAGTTAGGAGTTTAATTTATTTACTACTAAGCAATTTAACCAAACAAAAATCTTGTAATGAACTCTTTACTACTTACAGATTGTTTTGCTTTCTGAGAATTCTGCCATGATTGAAAATGCCCAAAGTTACTCCTGTTATGCAAGATTTCAAATGATAAAAATGGTTTCCACATATCTTATGGTAGACTGAAATCTAGCTTTGAACCTAGAAGCTTTTTATTCTTCTCTTCTTTTTTTGTATCTTCCCCTTTTCCTCACTCCCTTCCTTCTTTTTTTCTTCTTCCTTCATTCTTCCTTTCTTTCTTCCTCCTTAACTCTCTCTCTCCCTCCTTCCACCACTTCCTCTTCCTTCTTATTACATTTTTATTAAGATTAAGACAAAAATATCATCTTCTATTTTTATATCTTGTCCTACTTAAGATTTGTAGCAGTTTCATGCATTAACTGTCATCTCTTATGATACCAAAAGCATTCTGTCATCTCTTGAGGAAACTTCCTCAATATAGACCTCTATTTTTTTCTAAGAAGGATCATACTCTACAAAGCAATAATTAAAAGGGGTTGCTTAGCAAACACATAAACCAGTAAAAGCATGTATTAGCATTCTCCATTGCGGTTTCCTTGTGCAGGACCTTGTCTGCAGCAGCAGCGCAAGCACAGGAGGGACACGGGAACAGAAGGAGGCCTCAGCTGCAATGCCAGCAGAGTGTGTGACTTCCTGGGTCATTTAACTCTTCAGCCCTTTGTCACCTGTTACCTATCATTGACCTATATATAACAGGTGATTCTAGTGCCACAAATGTTTAAATATGAAATGTCTCTATAGGCTCATGAATTATGACATTGGTGAGATTTTTGGATCTAACGGCTTCTGACTTCTTCAATAGATTAATCCCTTACTAGGTTCACTGCATGTTTATTTTATTGGAATGTATTAGAAAAGAGGAAGTAAAGCCTGGTCAGACTAAAACAGATCACTGGAGTCTGTTCTTGAAGAATGTCTTATTCCTGCACCCCCCATACCACTGTGTTTGAGAGCTGAAAAAGAATTAGCTTTGCTCCCTTCTCTTGCCTTCTCAATCCTGAGGCTTTGCCTAACCACAGGCATCAGGGGGAACAAAAACAAACCTCTGAGACTATTGCCTAGAATAAGCCTTTCTTACTTTAACTATAGTTGATTAGCAAATCACACTGAACAATGTGATTTTCTGTTTTAAAAATATCAGTTCAGAATCCCAAAATGCTTTATACAGTGTAGTAAAAATAACTCCATTCTTGTTCATATCTTGTGTTAGCACCAAAATACTATGTGTAGAACACTTTGGGTAGAAAAAGCAAACAAACTGGACGTGTACACTTTTCTGTTCATAAAACCATGGGGAAATTTTAAATATTGGACTTCATATTTGGTAAGTAAGTTTAAGTAACTCAATAATAGAGCTTTATTGAGTTAGTTAAGGCAGAATTGACATTACATATCCGTAATCTCAGCACTGTCGGAGGTGGAAACATGGACATAATGAGTTCAAGGTTATCCTTTGCTATTTAGTTAATTTAAGGCCAACCTGGGCTACATGAGACTTTGTCTCTACAAAACAACAGCAAAAATGACAACAACAAATAAAGCTCTATTTTGTAAATTATTGGCAATTGTGTTCTTAAAAATAATTAAAGCTGAGGTAGTATGAATAATAATAGCTCCTATTTACACAAGCAAAATTGATGACATGAACAGGGAGCTTCAAGGAACCCCACTACATGATTAAAGGTGTTTGCAGTTTAATGACTGATCCTAACTAGAAACAAAACTGTGAAACTCTACTAACACCAAAAAAGATATGCAGAGTTAAACAGGCAGTATCTAGTAGCTTCAAATCAGTGCAACAAATTAATGTTTTGTGCTTAAGAAAAACGCCAGGATTCATTTCTTTTAAATAATTTCTGCAGTTTAGCCAAAATGACTCTAAAGTAATAAAAAGTCCCTAAAGCACAAATTAGAATATTAATCTCCTAGGACAGTGATTGAGGGTGAAAATTCAAACTAATCACCATTTTCCATTAGGTGTGTGTGTGCTTCAAGAGTGATTTAATAATGCTAATGGACAGGAAGTTAGAGCAAGTTGATTATCACTAGTAGGAATCGGCCCCTGCTATTGCTACTTCTGTGTTTGCACCAAGAATAAAAATGATGAATTCATTTCACACCCACTTGCTCTAGCATAAATGTATATCTCCCCAATCCCAGACTCTCAACAATACCACAGTTACAATTTGGTTGTGTTCACCAAAGAATAAAATTACATGGGCATAGCTTTCATTTAAATATAAATGGCACACAAATTCACAACAGACACACAAACTAATTATTAATTCCACAATGTGTTATCTAGAGTATTACTGAGATAAAGTAGAAATAAATTTCTCATTGCCACAGACTGTAAGTAATTTGGCTATCAACTTGAGATTTTGGTTACTCCCATAAATTTCAGCAAAGCTTTAGAAGATAGATTTTTCAATATGGAGGAAGAAATTTTTAAAGATTAAAGGAAAATTAGTAAGCACAGATTATTTTTGGACCTCCGATTCAGGTAATTTAGAAGAAAGGAGACAAGGATTGGTCCTGGTAAACACAATTCTTAAGATGTGTATTTATGACTAGGAGCACGAAGTTGAGTTACCATGGGCAGGGTAAGCCTAACTCATAGGCTTAATCCTAGCTAATGCTGGAAATGTGATAAGACTTTTAAAATGTATAATAGCAGCTCTTCAAACTTAGAATCTATGTTATTGCTTAATTTAAATTATATAAAGCTAAGCTGGGCGGTGGTGGCGCACGCCTTTAATCCCAGCACTTGGGAGGCAGAGGCAGGCGGATCTTTGTGAGTTCGAGGCCAGCCTGGTCTACAAAGCGAGTCCAGGACAGCCAGAGATATTCAGAGAAACCCTGTCTCAAAAAACCAAAAAAAAAAAAAAAATTATATAAAGCAGGAGAGTAGAAACAACTACAACTTCTTAAAATACCAATGGACTCCTGGCTAACTTAATAATGGCAGCACATGCCCACCACCTAGCTCTCCACCACACTGGTCACTTGTCTTCCATTTCTCTTCCTGACTGTATGAATCTTTCAACATGCAGGTATAAGCTCCTGTGACAGGTTGCACAAGAGTCATGATATAGCCAGATGAAAGAACAAATATCCAGCCACCATCTTCAAGGATGCTGGAGATATATTATTACCCTCGTTAAGAAACTAAACCATGTGATTTCCTGTTTTTACAGAATTTACACATTATTCTAGTTTTAGTCACCTGTTCTTAGTCCTAGTGCCCAACTTGAAACCAATCTCTATTTCACACATGCTAGGTGACTGGTTCCAAGGTGGGATTTTTAAATATCCACTAAAATATGCAACTTTTAAACACTGAATTTATATTAAAATCTTCCTAACAGAAGACTGAAGGCAAAGATGATTTCACTGGAAAAAATTAACAAACAGAAAAAGAAATACACCCATAATCTTGAAAATTAGAAAAAAGATGGTTATATCCCTAACCACTTATCTATGTTTGTCATTGGCCACAAAAAGACAAAACAGTTTTAGAGAAAAATTAAGCCACAATTAGTGATGAATATGAATATAGATGAAAATCCATGATTAAATAATATCAAGCAATACCTAAAAACAGACAAAAAGCTTAGTATGTAAGAAGAGAATGGAGTTTATTCTAGGAGTGCAAGCCTGGTTCAACATTGAAAACTAATGTATATAATGTACTATATCAAAATTCTATAAGAAAAAAATAACACACCTTATGAGCTAAATGAGGTCTAGAAAACACTGATGTCATTCATTAACAGAAAAGACACAGGTTGGAAATAAAATTTCCTCAACTTGATTAATACAGTTTGTGAAAAATCTGTATTTAACCTTAGATATAAAAGCAAGAGAATAGGTACTTTCTCCTAAGTCACAAACATGTCAAGGATGTATTCTCTTGATGCTCTTCTTCAGTATTTTACTGGATAGTGTACACACACACACACACACACACACACACACACACACACACATACACACCAAGAGAGAGAGAGAGAGAGAGAGAGAGAGAGAGAGAGAGAGAGAGAAAGAGAGAAGACTACAAAGTAACATTGAAAGAAATAACGAAGGAATTAAATGCATAAGGGTATTCGTAGGTTTCATGTATATATAACATGTAAATTCTTTTCTGGTTAATACTTCTCTAGAATTTGACAAATAGAATCTAAAACATATAAAACCACAAAATAATTTTAAAGTTCTTTTTAAAAAATTAAAAATAAGGAGTAAAGTTGAGAGTGAGTGTTGTAGCATTGTGATCCTGTGCTTTGCTACTATGCTTAAGGCCTTGGGTTCAATTCCCAGCACAAAAAGTAAAAATAGAAGACAATCTCCGTGTTTAATCAGTGAGTACAGAAAGGCAAAATAAAATCAAGAAAAAAAAAAAAAACAGAAGAGAATTTACAAGGATATTTTTTCAGTAAGTCCAGAAAGTATAGTGCCACATTATTTCTTCAGCCAAATTTTAAGTTATATATAAACATAAATGTATATATATGCATATATATATCCATGAATTATAGGAATTATTTTTTAAAAACAGTGTACCTTTAACATGGGTTTAAAGAAGAAGCATTTATCTCAAAACTATGCAAAAAAACCCCAATATTACAAACTGTGTCTAATTTTCAAAGACAAAAATTATCTCCTGTGTTCTTTTGGCTTCAGACATTATCTGTGCAACCCTATCTGGGAGACGGCCATGGATTAATCTATTTGAGTTAAAATGATAGGTATCAGTACTATTTCTGCCTGAATATGTGATTAGGGAGATTCATATACACACAAATGTTAGCTACATGAGGTGTTGGATATGCTAATTAGCTTGATTACAGTAATCACTTGCCTATCAAATCATTTCTTTGTATGCTTTAAATATATACAATTTTAATGTGTCAATTATGTCTTAAAGCTGAAATAACATGGAATAAAAAGCATTCCAAATAACAGCCACCAAACGTTACTTCTAATCTGTTTGCCATATTAAATTTTATTTCCTTTATAGGTATATTTACCTGTTTAGGCTATGTGAAAATAGTTCTACTAGTTTGAAAAGACTGATGCATGAATTTCATATATGTAACCCTACCAATATGATAAATTTTACCCTTATTAACTTATTATTCTTCATATTACAGGTATTATTCTTTGTCTCATCTGGTGTATTGGCTCTCAATTTTAGTGGGCATCATAATCACCTACGGTGCTTTCTCAAAAACAGATACTGACCTTCTACTCTTAGTGTTTGTAGTTTAGTAGGTAATGGGGCAATTGCTGCTGGTCGCTGAGCAACTTCTTAGAATGACTATTGGAATCTAATACCTATGTCTTGGCACACTTGCCAGCAAGAGCAAAATTAACCAAGCATGTTAAGCATGATTGAATAACGTGCTCTCTTCTCAAACACATCAGTCTGCGAGGATAGTATTAACAGATTGCACATTAAAACAGTCTTCCCCTTTGCACAGGTCCATTTTTATTTATGTGTGTTTGTATGAACAGGTGAAAGAGGGTATTCCCAGAGCTGTAGTTAAAGAGAGTCATGAACTGTGCATTGTGATTGTTGACAACTGAACTTTGGTCCTCTGCAAAAACAGCAAATGAATTTAACCCTTGACTCATTTCCCAAGTCCCCTTCTGTGTTTATTGAGAGGGTTATGGGTGGTGGGTGTTTGAAAAGATGTATATTATGATTTTTGTATCCATAACATTGTGAACTAACCATGGTACAATGGAAGCAAAAGCAGCTGATTGTCATTAAACTCACTGTGAAGACTCTGTGCTCATTTAGGTATCTTACTCCTCCATGAGAGAAGTACCACCCCCAGTCTGATTTACAAAGAAAAAAACACAGGTAGTGAGTGACACAGCTAGGTTCAAAGCCTAAGTGTCTTCAAAAGGAGAACAAATCATTTCAGTATTTTTGATATGTCCCTTAATATTCAAAATTGTAACATCATAAAATAACAAAACCATAGTTTTGTTGAAGTGGGAGTTACTGAAGCACCATGTAAGGACAATGGAGCTCTTCAGCGCTGAAGCAGCTAGCATAGCCAACTCTATTTTCTGTTTTGTATGACATCCACAAACTTAAAATCAACAATTCTGTGATACTATGCTCTTATATAAACAGCATTGTGATTGATGTAGCTCCTATGATGTATTTTCAACACATGAAATATTAACAAATTTTCTCTTATTGCCACTCTAATAATACAATAAGCAGAGTTATGGTTTCATATAATTAACACAATCGGTTTTGAATATATATATATATATATATATTAATTTACAGGATCCTTTACTGTTAAAATTCACTCAATAACTCCTTCTAACAACCTAACTTTGCCTTAGCAAACATTTCAATGAGCAATAGTCTTAGTGAGTTTAGACACAGTCCAATGGCACTTCTGATGGTAGGTGACGAAACAGTTGTTGGAAAAGCATTGTCTACTTCACCTACCTTTCCCAGTTTTTATTCCTAGAAGGACAACGGACAATAGTTTTATGCCTGGTTACAAGTGTCTTAGAACTTAAGGAAAATTCCTCCCAGCAATAAAAACATTGTCATTACCTATAATTCATTTATTTTATTTTTATTTTGCTTTATTCTTTTTTTCCTTTATTTTTATTTCTTCAAGTTACATCTCAATCGCAGTCCCCTCCCTATTCCCCCCTCCACTCCCACCCTCCCACCATCAACCACCCATCCTATTCCCTTTTTTTTTTTAATATTAAGGCATATCTTATTTCCCCCTACAGCTTCCCATTTCAGTCCAATAAATGGCTCTTTCTCTTATAATAATAAATACAATACAAAACAACAGAGGTAGTTAGGCCACAGTTATGAGGGTTATATGGCTTAGCGTACATTCCCAATGCCCAGTCCATATGTATTTGGCATCTGACTTTAACATTCTACTATCTAACCATCTCCATGAGTTTACAGTTCTATATCTAACTCAACATTCATACTTACTTGCAACACAATTTTAAAAGCATCTTCTTAGATCTATAACACTCACTTGACTTCTAAACAACACAAAATTTAATTATGGGACTCTAGCTATCTGTTCTTCAACCACCTCAGAGACCTGAGAGGGATAAATATATCTGATTATATAGGAAGTGCAGGGCCCTCAGCTTCCAAAACTAAGAAATGACATACCAGTGGCTGCCTGGACAGTTCCAATTTTCTCTCCATACATTACAGCATCGATCTTCAGTCCTTTGGCCCCGTTTCTCTGACAGACATTGATTGTAGAGCAGGGGTTATGAAGGACTTGCCTATCCTGTCTGGCAGAGCTAGGCTGTCGACTTACCTGCTTCCAGGTTTTGTCCTTTTTGGACAGCATTCTGTCTACAGTTGGAGCAAGGGGCTTTTCCTACCAAGAGATAGGCTTGCGACTAGTTCAATCATCTCCCACTGGAGATTCTTCGATGCTCATCTTCTACTTGGGGTAGAATAGGGGGTGCTGTCAGGAGTTGATATGTCTCGATATAAAAAAAATCTAAAGTTACGAAAACATATTTGAATGCCATATTCTGCAGATCTCTTGACGTTTTTGAAAAGTCCCTATCTATCTTATATTAGGGTAAGCAGATGTTGCATGTCTCTTAGCAGCTTTATTTCTGATTAGCTTAGAAAATAGCTATAATAGGCTGTCATAGTACATAACAAAATGACCGGCTTGCATAACTATTAGTTTGCATTTCTTAATTATCCTAAACAGTTTATGACAATTAGTAGTAAAAGGCTGAAACATCACATTTCATTATTTTTCTTTACCTCCTAACCCTTCCATCCCATTCCTCTGGGGTGGGTTGTCCTTATATAACAGTCCCTCATCTCATTTGAGAGGTTGTATGAGGGCCAACAGCCTCCTCATTCATTGGGGGTCTACGAGACAGTACCACCAGTGAAAAGTGCATCATTGCCCAGGAGAGAGAACTAAAAAACAAACAAATAAGCAAATAGATAAAAAATAGAAAAAATATTTTAAAAATATAAAAAATAAATAAAATAAATAAAAATTAAAAATAAAAAGTCTGTGTCCAAGTTCCCTTTGGTGTGTTAGTTGTAATATCGATACCTGCTACTATAGAGCTAAAATCCTACTGTAAGTGAATAAAAGCCATATGCATCCTTCTGTGTCTGGGTTAGCTCACTCAGGATGAGCTTTTCTAGTTCCATCCATTTGGTTGCAAATTGCATAATTTCATTGTTCCTGATAGCTGAATAATATTCCATTGTGTAGATGTACCACAGTTTTTTAACCCATTCTTCGGTTGAGGGACATCTGGGTTGTTTCCAGTTTCTAGCTATTACAAATAAGTCTCCTATAAACATAGATGAAGAAACTTCCTTATGATTCGATGAAGAGGCATTTGGGTATATACCCAGAAGTGGTATGGCTGGGTCCTGAGGCAAAGCTATTCCAAATTTTCTAAGATATCGCCAGACTGACTTCCATAGTGGTTTCAAAAGCCTGCACTCCCACCAGCAATGGAGGAGGGTTCCCCTTTCTCCAAACCCTCGCCAGCATGTGCTGTCATTTGAGCTTTTGATCTTAGCCATTCTGACAGGTGTGAGATGGAATCTCAGAGTCATCTTGAGTTGCATTTCTCTGATGATTAAGGATGTTGAGCATTTCTTCAGGTGTCTCTAGGCCATTAGGGATTCTTCCTTTGTGAATTCTCTATTTAGCTCCGTCTCCCATTTTTTGATTGGATTATTTGGTTTCTTGGCATTTAATTTCTTGAGTTCTTTGTAGATTTTAGATATTAGCCCTCTATCAGATGTGGGGTTGATGACAATTATCTCCCAGTCTGTAGGCTGCCGCTTTGTTCGAATGATAGTGTATTTTGCCTTACAGAAGCTTTTCAGTTTCATGAGGTCCCATTTATTGATGGTTGATCTCAGGTCCTGAGCTGTTGGTGTTCTGTTCAGGAAGTTGTCACCTGTGCCAATGAGTTTGAGGGTTTTTCCCACTTTTTCTTCTAGTAGATTTAGTGTGACTGGCCTTATATTAAGGTCTTTGATCCACTTGGATTTAAGTTTTGTACAAGGTGATAAGTATGTGTCTAATTTCATTCTTTTACAAGTGGACATCCAGTTGGTCCAGCACCATTTGTTGAAGATGCTGTCCTTCTTCCATTGTGCGCTTTTGGCTCCTTTGTCAATAATTAGGTAGCCATAAGTGTGTGGGTCTATTTCTGGACTTTCAATTCAATTCTATTGATCTACTGGTCTATTTCTATACCAATACCATGCTGTTTTTACAACTATTGCTCTGTAGTACAGCTTGAAATCTGGGATGATGATACCTCTAGATGTTTTTTTTTTTTTTTATTGTGCAGGATTGATTTAGCTATTCTGGGCTTTTTGTTGTTCCATATGAAATCGAGAATAGCTCTTTCCAAGTCTATAAAAAATTGTGTTGGTATTTTGATAGGAATTGCATTGAATCTATATATTGCTTTTGGTAGGAGGGCCATTTTTGATATGTTGATCCTACCTATCCATGAGCTTGGGAGATCTTTCCATCTTCTAAAGGCCTCTTCCATTTCTTTCTTCAAGGGCTTGAAATTCTTGTTGTACAGGTCCTTTACTTACTTGGTTAGAGTGACCCCCAGGTATTTTATGTTTTTTGTGGCTATTGTGAAGGGGTTTTTTTCCCTTATTTCTTTCTCAGCCCATTTGTTTGTTGGATAAAGAAAGGCTTCGGATTTTTTTGTGAATTAATTTTGTATCCAGACACTTTGCTGAAGGGGTTTATCAGCTGTAAGAGTTCTCTGGTGGAATTTTTGGGGTCGCTTATGTATACTATCATATCGTCTGCAAATAGGGATAATTTGACTTCTTCGTTTCTGATGTTTATCTCCTTTAGTTGTCGTATTGCTCTAGCAAGAACTTCAAGTACTATATTGAAGAGATATGGAGAAAAGAAAGTGGACATCCTTTTCTTGTCCCTGAGTTTAGAGGAAATGCTTCAAGTTTCTCTCCATTTAATTTTATGTTGGCCACTGGCCTGCTGTTTATTGCCTTTATTATTTCTAGGTACGGTCCTTGTATGCCCGTTCTCTCCAAAACTTTTAGCATGAAGGGGTGTTGGATTTTTTCAAATGCTTTTTCTACATCTAGCGAGATTATCATGTGGTTTTTTTCTTTCATTTTGTTTATATGGTGAATAACGTTGATAGACTTTCATATGATGAACCATCCCTGCATTCCTGCGATGAAGCCTACTTGATCATGGTGTATGATAATTTTGATGTGTTCTTGAATTCGGTTTGCTATTATTTTATTAAGTATTTTTGCATCTATGTTCATGAGGAAGATTGATCTGAAGTTCTCTTTCTTTTTTGGGTCTTTGTGTGGTTTAGGAATCAGGGTGACTGTGGCCTCATAGAATGAGTTTGGCAATGTTCTTTCAGATTCTATTTTGTGAAAGAGTTTGAAAAGTATTGGTGTTAGCTCCTCTTTGAAGGTCCAGTAGATTTCCATGCTAAAGCCATCTGGCCCTGGGCATTTTTTTTTTCGGAGATTTTTAATGACTGTTTCTATTTCCTTAGGTATTATAGGGCTCTTTTATCTGTTTATCTGATCTTGATTTATCTTCAGTAGGTGGAATCTATTAAGAAAATTGTCCATTTCACTTAAGTTTTCAAATTTGGTGAAGTATAAATTTTTAAAGTAGAATCCAAATATTCTCTGGATTTCCTCAATGTCTGTTTTTATTTCTCCCTTTTCATTTCTGATTTTGTTGATTTGTGTTTTCTCCCTCTGTCTTTTAGTTAATTTGGCTAAGGGTCTGTCTATTTTGTATTTTCTCGAAGAACCAACTGTTGGTTTTATTGATTCTTTGTATAGTTCTTTTTGTTTCCAAGTTGTTGATTTCAGCCCTAAGTTTGATGATCTCCTGCCTTCTGCTTCTCTTGGGAATGTTTGCTTCTTTTTTTTCAAATTCACCCCGTTTAGCTGTTAATTCGCTAATATGAGCTGTCACAATTTTCATTGAAGGCACTTAGTGCTATGAACTTTCCTAGTAGTACGGCTTTCATTGTGTCCCATAGGTTTGGGTATGTTGTGTCTTCATTTTCATTGGATTTTAAGGAGTCTTTGATTTCCTTCTTTATTTCTTCCCTGATCCAGATGTCCTCTAGTAAAGAGTTGTTCAATTTCCGTGTGTGTAGGCTTTCTGTTGATTCTGTTGCTATTGAAGTCCAGCTTTATACCATGGTGGTCTGATAAGATACAAGGGGTTATTTCAATTTTCTTGTATCTGTTGAGGCTATCTTTGTGTCCAACTATATGGTCGTTTTTGGAGAAAGTTCCATGAGGTGCTGAGAAGAAGGTGTATTCTTTTGTGTTTGGGTGAAACGTTCTGTAGATATCTGTTAGGTCCATTTGGTTCATGATCTCTGTTAGACTCATTATTTCTCTGTTTGGCTTCTGTCTTGATGATCTGTCCATAGTTGTGAGTGGGGTGTTGAAGTCTCCCACTATTAAAGTGTTTGGATCAATGTGCAATTTAAGTTTTAGAAGCATTTCTTTTACAAATGTAGGTGCCTCTGTATTTGGGGCATACATATTCAATATTGAGATGTCCTGTTGGTGGATATTTCCTTTAACGAGTATGTAATGCCCTTCTCTGTCTTTTTTTATTAACTTCAGTTGGAAGTCTATTTTGTTTGATATTAGAATGACTACTCCAGCTTGTTTCCTGGGTTCATTTGCTTGGAAAACCTTTTCCAAGCCCTTTACTCTGAGATAGTGTTTATCTTCGATAGTGAGATGTGTTTCTTGTATACAGCAAAAAGATGGGTCTTCCAGTCTGTAAGTCTGTGTCTTTTTATTCGTGAGTTGAGTCCACTGATGTTGATGGATATTAGTGACCAGGTGTTGTTATTTCCCATTATTTTGGTATAGCTGATTGTCTTGTGTTTCTTTTTGTTTAGTTGCTGTGGAGGTTTCTATTTCCTCTGTTTTCTTGGGTGTAGTTATCTTCTCTGTGTTGGAATTTTCCTTCTAGGATCTTCTGTAGGGTTGGGTTTGTGGAGAGATATTGTTTGAATTTGATTTTGTCATGGAATATCTTGTTTTCTCCATCTATGTTGATAGAGAGTTTTGCTGAGTATAGTAGTCTGGCTGGGCACCCATGTTCTCTCAGGGCTTGGAGGACATCTGTCCAGGCCCTTCTAGCTTTTAAAGTTTCTGAGGAGAAGTCAGGTGTGATTCTGATGGGTCTGCCATTGTATGTGACTTGGCCTTTTTCTCTTACAGCTGTTAATATCTTTTCTTTGTTCTCTACATTTGGAGTTTCTATTATTATTTGGCTAGAGGAGTTTCTTTTCTGATCTAATCTGTTTGATGTTCTGTAAGCCTCTTGGATTTTTACTGGCATCTCTTTCTTTAGGTTTGGGAAGTTTTCTTCTATTATTTTGTTGAAGATATTTCCTGGACCATGGAATCGGGAGTCTTCTCTTTCCTCTATGCCTATAATTCTTAGGTTCCATCTTTTCATTGAGTCCTTGATTTCTTGGATGTTGTGGGTGAGAGATTTTTTAGCTTTCTCATTTTCTTTGGATGTTTTACTTATTTCTTCCATCGAATCTTCCATGCCTGAGATCCTGTCTTCCATCTATTGCATCCTATTTTTCATACTCACATCCGTAGTTCCTGTTCTCTTCCCTTGATTCTCCATTTCCTCTTTTAACTCTGACTGTGTTTTCTTTATTGTTTCCATTTCTATTTTCATGTTTTGAATGGTATTGTTTGTTTTGTATATTTCCTTCTCCAGTTTGCTTGTTTTTGCCTGGAAATCTTTCATTGCTCTGTCCTTTTCCTGTTCAAGCTGAGTCACCTTGGCTTGGAGCTCTTTAATGGTGTTATTCTTTGTTTTGACTTGTAAAATTGTGGCTTCTTTGAATTCCGTCATAGATTTAAGTTCTTCTTGAAGGGACTCTATCACGTTCCATAATGTAGAATTGTCATTGTTTTCATGTGTTTCAGCTGTGGTGAGGTGGTTCAGGCTGGGTAGAATAGCGTTGTTTTCTTTTTTGGAGTCATTTCACTCCGTTTTTTTTTTTTTTTTGGTCTGGAGCCTCTGGTCATTTGGATTTTTTAGCTGTCTTCTGGACTTGGCTCCAAAGGTGGTGCTTTGGTGTAGGATTCAAGTTGCCTTTTCCACCCCTATAGGGCGAGTCATTCAGCCCCTCCTCCTAGGTGGAGACCTAACTAATCCAGGTGGTGGAGCTGTGTACAAGTAAGCTCTGGTTCCCTTCTGGGAGGGCCAGTACTAGTACAAAATTCCAATATATGACAGTTTCAAATATCTCGCAGTTTGCCCGGGGTTGGTTCCTGTGGTGAGTAAATCTGCACTTCACCCCCAATGGCCTTGCTGCTCTCGCAGCTTGGAAACTGGCCAGTGATGTCACAGCAGTGGGTTGCGATCTGTAGTCTGAGGCACTTTTCAGCTGAGCTGTGCTCACTTCCAAATGTAGCAACCTTTCGCCAGATAGCTGGAGTCTTTCCTGGTGGGGGGATGGGGAATACTGATTCCCTGGTCCAGCAGCTTCCTTGCATGTCTGAAAATGGGAAGGAGCGTCCTGCCCAGGGACCCTGGGTGGTTGGGTGAGATTTAGAAGGGGTCGAGCCATTTGTACAGCATCCTGCAACACTCGCATCCCTGTGACTGTTAACCCCGAAATCAAAATACGTCTGCGCAGTCCGCCGCCATCTTGGATCCCGGTTTTGAATATATTATTGGTATCTGCCCAGCATCATAAGAAGACATATTTTGGAATTAGCATATTCTAAAAGATATGGCTATAAGAGCACTATGTAAGATCTCAGTTCAAAGATGATCATATTTGTTCTTTACACACTGATCAAATTTCCTTGGTAGAGTGAGTCAAGGTAGGATATAAATTATCTTTTTATATATTTAGATAGGATATCCAGAAATATTCCTGGGCAACAAATTTTAAACAAATTTCATGTAAGGACACACCGTAAAAAACTACCAACACCTGGTCACATGTAAATTAGTGGTCGGCAGAAGAACAATGATTGAAATTTAGAAAACCTTCCTTCATGGCTATAATTAATATTTTTGTATTTTTGCTTGTGAGTCTAGCTCTAATGACTGATTCATCTCTCAAGCCCTATAATTACTATTCTATATAGATTGTTGGTTTTCCTTAAGGCATGTACTCATAACAAAAATGTTTTTGCCATTTTATGACTAGGATTATATCATACAAAGTACATGTGATATAATAGTGTGTTTGAGAGAGCATCTTATAATATGAAATTTAAACCTACAACCATTCTGAAACTTTAGGACATAGACTTTTAGTACCAAGCTTAATTCTCCTACAATAAGTCAATAATGCATAAAAGTGTAATTTATCAGTAAGAAAAATGATAAACAATATAATTCTTCAATCAGAATTGAATGACATAATACATTAAATAGATCTAACAGATATCTATAGAATATTCCTCCCAAACAGCAAAGAACATGAATTCTACTAGGCTGCCCATAGAAGCGTCACTTCAAAATGGCCTACATCCTGGGACCTATAACAATTCTTATCAAATTCAGATAAGTTGAAATAATTCTATATACCCTTTGAGGACCCAATGTAATAAGGATGAAAGTGCCATAAAACAAATCTCTCACAGTTGCATAAACTCATGGAGACTAAAAAACACAGGATAATGAATGTGTCAAAAAATCAAGAAAAAAAATCCATGGACCAAATGAAAATAAAAATATAAGGTAACAAACCTTTGTGAAATGTTACACGTTTCCTAAGAGAGAAATTTATAGCTCTGAGTGCCTACATTAAATGACCAGAAATAACCAAAAAAAAAAAAAAATACTTAATGATGCAGCTTAAGAATTTGGGGAAAAAGAAGTAATATTCAAACTCACCAAATTGGAAAATAGCAATAAGAGACCAGTAATTAGTAAAAGGTAACAAGAAAAACAATATGAAGAATCAAAATATCAGATTGCTGGTTCTCTGAGAAGATAAACAAGACTGTCAGACTGCTACACCAGTTAAACAAATGGAAGGAGTTGACTCGAATGAACAGAATCAGGAATGAATAGGGAAGCAATGTAACAAACAATAAAGAAATTCTGAATATTGTAAACAAATACTTTAGAGATTTGTACTATTCTGAGAAGAAAGAATATCTAAAAGATAAATTTATAAATTCATTCAAACTACCAAAGTTAAATGGAGACTAGATCTACAGCCTAAACAAATTTATAACAAATAAAATCAAAACAGTTAAAAGTATCTGACTAGAAAGATTCAAGAACAAAATGTACTTATAGAAAAAAATTCTACTATATTTTCAGAGATCTACAATAACTACTTCTTATGTTACTTAAAAAAAATAAGATGGAAAAAACCAAACTCCTTCTACAAAGTCCTCATGACTCAAGGATCAAAACCAGGGAAAGACATAACCATAAATGAAAATGGTAGGGAAATCTCTGATCAACATAGATGAAAACATTCTGAAGAAAACACTTTCAAACTGAATACAAGCACATGTCAAAAAGATCCTCTACCACAATGAACTTGGCTTTATCTCAGAGATTCAGGAGTGGTTCAACATACATAAAATAATAAATTTTAAAAATTACATTAAAATCACAAAATTATCTCAATACATGCAGGAAAAGTATTGACAAAATCCATTTTATGTACACTTTCAGGACACAATGAAATAAAGATGAAAACCACCAGAAAACACATCTCTAATAATTACACAAACTCATGGAGAGTAAAATACACATCACAGAATGACAAATGTGTCAAAGAAAAAAATCAAGAAAGAAAAGAATTTGTGGAACCAAATGAAAATGAAAATATAAGGAAACAAACTTCTGTGACACTTTTATCAGGTTTTGATGATAAAAGTCCTAGAAAGCTAGAAAGTGTAGAACTGGAGAGAACATACTTCAATATAATATATAATATGTCATTCATGTTATTATATATAATATATAAGTATATATACATATATAAAAAAAACCCAAAAACCAACATAATCCTAAATGGAAAAACTGAAAACAATTCCGTTATGATGAAATAAGGTTCAGATGTCCTCTAATACCATGCCTTTTCAACATAATGCTTGAAGCCTTAACTACAGAAATAAAACAGGAGAAGGGATTAAAGGGCTGTAAATAGAAAAACAATTCAAATTATTCATATTTGTGGATAGCATGATATCATGCATAATGGGTCCTTAAGGTTCCACCAGAAAACTTCCAGAAAAGATCAATAATTCCATCACAGTGGCAAGATAAAAATTTGACTTACAAACTTAGTAGCCTTTCTATACACTAAGAACTAATATTCTGTGAAGAACAGTGTAGACACACTTGAGTAGACTAAAAAACTCCAGGAATAAATCTTACCAAATGTGAAAAACTTCCACAATGGAAACATTAAATCTGTGAGGAAAGATATTGAGGACACTAGAAAATGGAAATTTCTTCACTATGCTCATTTTAAGGTAAAATTAATATTGTGAAAATGATCACTGCTGCAAAACAATTTACAGATTCAAGTCAATCCCAAAGTCTGTACATCATTCTTCACAGAAATAGAAAAGAAATCCTTAAAACTCACATAGAATCAACAAGGACCCTGAATAGACAAAGTAATCCTGAGCAAAATATTGACATTAGAGAGATTGACATTCCAGATTTTAAGATATATTAAAGAGCTACATCAATTAAAAGTATGGTACGGCACAAACACAGACATATATTCCAATGCTACAAAAATAGAGGACCTAAACATAGTTCACAAAACTACAGTCATTTGGTATTTGACAAAGATGCCAAAGGACACAGTGGAGAAAAGAGCATCTTCAACAAATAGTATGGGAAAATTGAATGTTAACGTGTAGAAGAATAAAATTAGACCTATATCTGTTATCCACTACATAAATGAATTTCAAATGGACAAAAAGAAACTTAATATGAAACCTGGAGTGCAGAAGCTGCTGCAGTAAAGCCCAGGGTGAGAAAAAGAACTTTCCAAATGAGATCCTATTCATCCAGTATTAAGACCAACAAGTAAGACACCTTAAAACTAGAAAGCCTCTATATAGCAAACAAACCAAAACGAAACAGAAACAAAACCAACCAAACAAGCCCAAAAACAGTCATTCAAGTGTAGATGATGCCCAAGAGAATGTTTTCCAGGTATACATAACATAGAATCAATGTCCAGGATACAAAAAGAAGTCAAAGAATTGTGTCAAAAAATCAAAATACTAATTTTTAAAAAATGGGTTATGGATCTAAACAGTTCTCAAAAGAAGATACAAAAGTAACTAAGAAATATCTCCAAAATGTCTTCCACATCCTTAGCAGTTAAGAAAATGAAAACTATTTAGAGATTTCATCATGCACTAATTAGAGTATCTAAGATGAAGAAAACAACTAATAACAAATGCTGGTAAAGATATGGGGAGAACCTCTATTCACCATTGATGTGATTATGAACTGGTAAACCTACTCTGGAAATATATGTGGAGAATTTTAAAAAAACTAAAATTAAAGCTTCCATATACAATTATACCACTCCTTAGCATATTGGACATCCTATTGCACAGATACTTGCTCAGCCTTGGGACAATAGTGATCAATAGTTCTACCTAGCTGTGACATTTATGAATTACAATAGTGACTAGCATAGCAATGTAGAGGAATTTTAATTCAAAACATTACTGTTCTGACAAAGTTCACATCTAAAGACCTTCTAGGTTGTGTGATCCAGCTGGAATACAGACACACGTTTAATCCCAGGAGATGGATGCAACCAGATGTTTAAGTTCAAGGCCAGCCTGGTATAGAGCAAGTTTCAGGTAAAGAAAGCTCAGGCCTGGTAGGACATGACTAAATCCCAGCACTCAGAAGACAGGGGCACACAGATCTCTGAGTTCTTGTCAGTGCTGTGCAGTCAATTTAGTTGAGTCAGTGAGTTGATGATAGGAATGGAGTGGAGTTGAGTTCCTGGCAGTTCAGTTCATAGAACTCAGAGGCAATTTTACTGGGAGAGTTTTACAGAGACAAGTTCAAGAGACAACAAGCTAGACACAGGTGAGGAGAGAATAAGCCAGAGAATGAAAATGAGCCAGAAGATTAGAACAGGTTGCTAGAGTTAGTTTGCTACCAAAAAGAGCAATTTAGTCAGGTGCTGAGAGAAGAGTCAGATTGATTCGGTCATCTTAGAGAGGAGTTTGAATGAGAACATCTAAATTGAATCAACCAGTCAGAGTTCAGAAAGAGCTAGAAAGGGTGAGCTTCTTCAATAGTAACCCTCAGAGGCTGAAAATATTCTAGGCCTAGATTAGATTATACAAAGTCTAGAAGCTTCCAGGACTAGGCCTAGGTTAATGAACAAAAGATATTTTTACATAGCAAGAAATCACTGAAGATGCAACAGTGACACATCTTGCTGGTAATTAAAAGATCTCCAGTTGGACTTCAGGCTTGCTTAATGAAAGGGAATTTATGTCTATTACTGTAAACCTAGCCAACCATCCATGACTAGTGATGAGAGCACATTATAATTTCAGATTGCATTCTAAAAACATCCTTATATCTATTGATGATAGTGTAGCTATCATTAAAAAAAAACAAGGAAATCAGGCAATTTTTAGCCAAATGGATGGAACTAGAAAAGTTCATCCTGAGTAAGCAAACCCAGACTCAGAAAGATGCACATGGCATCTACTCACTTATAATTGGATTTTACCCATATAGTACAGGATAACTATCCTACAACCAACAACCCAAAAGGATCAGGAACATAGACTTTATTACCTGTTAGTGTGACAATTTTCCCTAGGAGTGCTGCCATTTAGGTCCCCAGTGCAAGAAGAAGTTCTTAGCCCTCCTATGACTGTTGGACTGAGAGGGGCTGATATATAGGGCCACTCCATATCGGAGGAATGGGATGGATGGGAGAGAGAATAGAGGGTGGGAGGGTGGAACTGGGAGGGGTGGAAAGAGGGCACTGTGTTGGAGATGTAACTTGAGGTAATAAATGAACATATTTAAAAAACGGCAAAAAGAAAAAAGGAAGGAAGATTTTAGTAACATAAAAAAAATAGGTTATACTTGAGACTTTGCAAAAGATGGGACAAACCAATAGATTTCTGGCTGATTTCCCTAAAATATAGAAGCCTAGTAATAAACTACATAAGGAGATTAAAAAAAACTTTTTATCATTATAACAGATGGAAGCAATTACAGAAAGTAGTAATTGCTCAAAATACAGAAAAAGAGTGTGGAGACCCCAACACCAACTGTATATCTACAACACAACTCCCACCCCAAGATCAGAAAACATCATGATGATGAGACAGAAAGATTGAAAGAACCAGAGACCAGGACTTCTGCTGAGAGACTGTGACTCCTATGTACATCAGGGAAGCTGCATTCATGAAACTCCAACAATATACTAGACTAATCAAGACGTGAATGATGACAATGCCTGTTGATACACGGAAATCTCAAAAAGTCCTATCCCTGAATGATAGGCAATTTGTGACTTGAGAGAATTGATCTTCTTCAGAGACGAGCCCCAAAACATTTTCTAATATCAGTGGTCAACCTTTTATCTAGCAGGTCATCCCTGTCATCTAATACCAATGACTTTTTAATTTTTTTACAAATAAAATCTTTTTTGGAATGAAATGAATCACAGTACTGTGCACATGGCTCTGGGCTCTGGCAATTTGAGCTGGTATGTCTTTGGGGAGCGCTCCATTTCCTGAGGGCTCTAGAAGTAATCTTCACTTGCTTCCCCTATCTGCCTTTCAGACCTTGATTAGGCCAGGCTACTCTGCTCAAAACATCTTCAGTTTGATGAAAAACAAATGCATGGTAAGAAGATGGGTATGTTCTACTTACAGTATGTAGTCATATCAAACGGTGTTACAGAACAAGAGCCATGATCAGTGAATGTGTGCCAAGAAAAAAGTATTAAAACTTTTAATTGTCAGGCTTTGCTTTCCATTCTAACATCTTCATTCTCACAGAGGGCAAACAGCCAAAATGATTTTTTTTTGGGGGGGGGATTCATTTACGTGAGGCATGCTTTCTGTACTTATAAAAACATAATGGCTTAATTACAGAAATAAAATCTTTTAATATTCTCCTACCATATTCCTCAGTACATAAACATGACATTACTACACTTTTAGAAAGGGCTGTTAGGAGACTTGATTTTAAAAATTGATGCATTCTTATAAAATTCATAATAGAAATGAATATGTGATCCTATTGTTATTACCTAAGTGAATTCTACTTGGCATATTTGATTTGTTTAGTCAATTACAACATGTTATACAAGACTTTAAGTAAAAAGTATGACATTATTATAGAAATTTACATTTATGCCAAATATTTTATTAAAAGAAAAAGAAAATAATTTTATGAAATCAACTGTCTTTTACTTTTATTTTTGATTTTATTAATTGCAGAAGACAGAAGATCACAAGCTTAGAAAAGCATACAGTTAGTACAGTCTAGCTCTAAATATATGATTCAACTTTTAAGTATCTAGCCTCATATTACTGTAACTTGTTAATTTAGCAGAAACTGTTCTTTGAACTTTGCATTTTGATCTTCTCCATCTCAAACAACAGATACCAGACACTATCTTGATGCTGAACATCTGCAGGGAAATGAACCTGCTACACAGCCATATAAACAGATATTCTACAGGGTTATCTTCTTAAAATGAGGATGAAGACCCCATGTAGGCTCAGGTAATCGAATGTGTTTGGGTTAGTAATAAGTAAAGTGACAACAGAAAATGTTTCTGAATGCACAACCAAAGATTGTTTCCAAACTCAGTGAAACCAGGTGTCACTGTCAACATTTACTCATGGTGCATCACAGGACTTCACCAAAGCCTTGGTTCTTACTCATGACATCACACGACTTCACCAAAGTCTGGTTCTTACTCATGACGTCACAGGACTTCACCTAAGGCTTGGTTTTGAACACACATCATCCTCACTTTGCACATCTCATGCTGGCGAGATCCCACTAACATTGTTTGAAACACCTTGGCTTGAATTTAGATTGAGACTATTGTAGGTTATGAATTGTGGTGCTTTTAGTGTACAGACAACATTTCCTCCTCTAGTAGGTACATAGTGGTTTACCTATGGAAAAGAAAGATTTTAATACTCATAGCATTATTCCTCAGCATGCAACTATCAAGTCAGTATATCTTTGGATCGGATTGGAAATATTATATCTTTGCATAGCGTTTTAATTACTAACGAATCATTAAAATATCATTTAATTAATTTTGGCTCAGGGTTAGGGAAAATTTTATGACAGTTTTTGAAATAGCCTTAAAAATATTTCTGCCTCAATTTCAAAAATTCTTAAGTTAAGAAATCATCTTTGAATGCCATATTCTAGAGATTTCTTGAGGTTTTTGAAGACCACCTATCTATCTCTGTATATTTGGATAAACAAATATTATTTGTCTCTTAGCAACTTGATTTCTGGTTAACTTAGAGAACATTTGTGATCAACTATGCCAGTGCCTAATGAAATGACATATTTGAATGACTATTAGTTTGTATTTCTTAATTATCTTAAAAAGTTTGTGACAGTTGCAATCAAAAGGTAAAAACTTCACATTATATATTAAAGCATTACCTAGATACAATACCTTAAAAAAGGATTAACCTTAATTTGTTTATCAGTATGCAAAGATCAATACCAATGTATCCAAATATATTCTTAATTTTGTATCAATATGAAAAGTATAAAAGCATATTCAATAATCTGTCCCTGTCTTTATCACTCCTATATTATGTCTATATGCTGCTTTTTTCAAGTCTTTTCCTCCCTAAATAGGAGAGAAAGAAGGATAGAGAAAAGAAAAAGAGAGAAATACCTGGATCTAACCTCCAAAACCTATTGAACAAGACCATTTAACAACTTGTAACCTCTCCCCCTAAATAACAAGTATCTATAACTCATCAAATGACCAATTAAGATTTTTTTTGATATTGAGACAGGTCACCTCCTGACAGCACTCCCTATTATACTCCAAGTAGTGGATGAACATTGAATAATCTCCAATTGGAGATGGTTGAATTAGTGGAAAGATTGTCAAGAAAAATCCCTTGCTTCAACTGTAGACAGAATGCTGTCCAAAAAGGACAAAACTTGGAAGCAGGTAAGTCGACAGCCTAGCTCTGCCAAGACAGGGTAGGCAAGTCCATCATAATTACTGATTTACAATTAATGTCTGTCAGAGATACTGGTCCAAGAGGCTGAAGATAGATGCTCTACTGTATGGAGAGAAACTGGGGACTGTCCAGTTGGTCATTTCTTAGCTTTGGAAGCTGCTGGTTCTGCACTTTATATTTATTCAGATATATTTATCCCTCTCAGGTCTCTGATGTGTTGAAGTCTAGATAGTTACAGTCTCACAGTTAAATTTTAGGTTGTTTAGGAATTAAAAGGATGTTCTAGGTCTAAGAATGTAGAGAGCTGCGATGTGCTGCGCCTTAAAGATGGCGCCGGTTTCCGCCTTCCACCAGCCCGACGGTGAGCGCTCTCAGTGGTAAACAAGTCCATATTTGGCAAAGACCGCTGATCTGGCTTGCTTCCGCATACGTGGGCCTCTAAGATAGCACCACGTGGCTTTACTTGATTGGCTGTTCATATAGTATTTAGCCTGTGGGTTGGGTCTGCCCCGGCATTTGGAAGACTGTTTTCAAGGGACCTGAATAAACTGCTGGAGAAGAGCTTTTGCGAGTTGTGTCATCCTTGCTGGTCGAGGGGGACGCGACAAGTGGTGGCCCTTACGGGGACCCAAAAAAGACTCAGAACTCCTGCAGTCAGGGGCAGCGATGGTAAGTTCCTGGGATAAATTAGGACAATAAAGTTTCACGGAGATAGCGAACACAAGGTAAAGTTTCGCGGAGATAGCGAACAAAAGGTAAAGTTTTGCGGAAATAGTGAACAAAAGGTAAAGTTTCGCGGGGAAGCTGCGAACCAAAAGTAAATTTTTAATCATGGGATTGTCTCAGTCACATCCAATTTTTCTGGCTCTTCAGGAGCTACTTTTAGCTAGGAATTTGAAAATTAAGAAATCTACCCTAGAGAAATTTTTGAATGAATGTGACTCCATGGCTCCGTGGTTTGCAGTGTCCGGGAATCTTACGGTATCCTGCTGGGACAAATTAGGCAGGGACTTGGATTTTGCTTGGGAGCAAGGGACTGTGAAGCATGGAGTAAGACCAATTTGGAAGATGGTGAGGAGTTGTTTAGGAGATCAGAGATATTGCAAGGCAGTGGAAAAAGGACAAAAGGCATTAGAACAGTTAAAAAAGGAGCGCTCCGTCAAATCTGGGAAAGATACTTTGGAAGAGGATAGCTCAGAGTCTAAAGAGGAACTTAAAATGTTAACAAAGGAAATGGAGAAGTCATCTTTGAGGAAGAGTTCTGACTGTACCCGGATAGAGCCCTCAGGTCCGGGGCCGCCTGTGTTGGCACCGCCTTCATATAATGAGACTTCCCCTCTGAGTGATCCTAGTGGGCGGTCATTCTGTCCAAATGTCTGGAGGGAAGTGAGACATGAGCTGTACTACCCTGTCTTTCAGGATGGAGGGGGAAATTGTTATCATGAACCTCTCGATTTTAAGGTAATTAAAGCACTCGCTGAGTCTGTCCACACTTATGGGATTAATGCTGCTTTCACTGTAGCTCAGGTGGAAGCTCTTAGTCATTATTGCATGACTCCTAGTGACTGGATGAGCTTGGCACATGCCTGCCTGTCCTCTGGACAGTATTTAGATTGGAAGGCTTTCTTGATTGAGTTTGCTAATGAACAAGCTGCTGCTAATCGTGCAGCAGGAAACCCAGCCTGGGATGTGGACATGCTTCTTGGG
>CAJQZJ010004760.1:841102-880283 GCA_907164525.1 Lophiomys imhausi | reverse complement strand
TAATTAAACAACTTGTGTATGAGCAATGTACAAAGGAGTGTAAAGCAGCTATCACCCCTTATAAGAACAAGGGGTTGGAAGCCTGGATGCCTCAGTGCAGACTGCCACTACCTTGAATAATTTGTCAGCCAATGTAGCCACGGCCTTGGATGTATTGTGGCAGGTGGCCCAGATTGGCTGTGAGTGGAAAATGAATGGTTTGTGTGTGACCTCTGTGCCATATCAAAATTATACTGTAGCTGCAAATTTGTCTAAGCAACTCTTTCAGTATCTTACAGGAAATTGTCTGGTGAGTTTGATAAGCTGATGCAGAATCTGAGAACTGCCATCGTGCATGTGAATTCCACCCGGGTTGATGTCTCTGTTGCTGAAGGACTGTCAACATGGATCCTCCGAGCCATGAATCATCTTAAGGAGTGGGCGGGCGTAGGCTCTTTGGCGATACTGATGATACTAGCCTGTCTGGTTTGCCTATGGTGTATCTACAAAATGAGAGCCACACAAAAGCGTAATGCAGCCATGATTATACAAGCCCTTGTCGCCATTGAGGCGGGCCAGTCCCCTCAGGTATGGCTCGCTGCCGTGAAGCCTTAAATCTTCACTGAGCATAGTCCCTGCCCACTGAGGTATTCGTTCCATGGATATTAGGGTCTGGCAAGTCAGTGACGGAGTTAACGGGTAAGTCTTGGCCACCTAAGACAGGGCAGTCCCAAGTGGGGAGGCTGACCCAGAGATGGGTAAGAGTTTGAGCACCGCCCTCCTACAGGCTCAGGCCCAATGTGAGATCCCCAGATATGGGGATTACGTAGCCTTTCCAGGGACTTCTACCAACTTAAAAAAAAAAAAAAAAAAAAGGAGGAACTGTAGAGAGCTGCGATGTGCCGCGCCTTAAAGATGGCGCCGGTTTCCGCCTTCCACCAGCCCGACGGTGAGCGCTCTCAGTGGTAAACAAGTCCATATTTGGCAAAGACCGCTGATCTGGCTTGCTTCCGCATCCGTGGGCCTCTAAGATAGCACCATGTGGCTTTACTTGATTGGCTGTTCATATAGTATTTAGCCTGTGGGTTGGGTCTGCCCCGGCATTCAGAAGACTGTTTTCAAGACACCTGAATAAACTGCTGGAGAAAAGCTTTTGCGAGTTGCGTCATCCTTGCTCGTCGAGGGGGACGCGACATAAGAAGATATTTTTAAGTGGGTAATACAAGTTAGGATGGAAATGAATTAGGTATAGAACTTTAATCTCATTGAGTAAGATAGATAATAGAATATTAATGTCAGCTGCCAAATATGTATGGACTGGAGATTAGGAATATATGTTACACCTTATAATTTTCATAATTATGGCCTAATTATTCAAAAAAGAATTATGAGTCCTAGGGGGAAGGAGAAAAGGGTGGGAGAGTGGGACCAGGAGAAGTGGAGGGAGGTGATTGTGATGGAGATGTAACTTGAAGTAATAAATAAACATAAAAAATATTTTTGCCATTTTGTACTATATATTGGTGAAAATGACATTTTAGGCATTGATGACTCCAAAATTAAAATGCCAATTATTTTTGAAAACTGTTAAAATGCCCTGCATATTAAAGTATAAAATATTCTGAAATTTTACTATCAAAATAAAAATGAATAAGCACATATCTCATGAGTATGGAAATTTAGTATTCCCTTTAATAAAGGATACTTATATGCATGGAAAAATTTAAAAAGCCCTGCTGGACAATACATTGTGTGGCTATTAGGTTTACATAGTCCAGGTCTATTAAATGCATATTCAGGTTATTATAGCTATACTAGTAAGCTGAGAAACATCTACAAATTGGTGCTCATAGTTTAGGTATGTATATGATGCCATTGTTAAAAGACATAGATTATACAAAAGATAAATAGTATTTTAGCTTATGTATGCTTTAACAAGAATCTCTAAAATAGACAAGAATGTATGATCAGGTATTTAACAAATGGGTCAGTGTTTTACTTTTTCCTATTATTCTTTCACTAAAAAAATAGATTTTTCTTTCATACAATATATTTTGATTATAGTTTTTCACCCTCAGCTACTCCAAAATCCTCTCTACCTCCCCTCTAGCTGACTCCACACCCTGTCTCTCCTTAGGAAAAAAATAGGAATAAAAGAGCAATAATAAAATAAAATAAAATAAAAGCAAATAAATCAGAACAAAGCAAAAGAAACAAACAGAAGAAAAGGAGCCAAAGAAAAAGCATACAAAACACACCTTCATAGACACAGAAGTTTCACCAAAACACAAGGCCAGAAGGACCTATATGCTTTAATATCTATAAATATATTTTATATTAATATATTAATGCAGACATACATATTTATTTATATATATTAATATTATATATGTATATTTAGAAAAAAAGAAGAGAAAAGAAGAAAATGTCCCTGAGAAAAACATTATGAGACAGATCCATCCAAAGATGTGATTGAGTTCAATTTCTGTTTGCTATCTAGTGCTGGACATGGGGGCTGGCCATAAGAGTAATTTATTTCCCCAATAGAAATTTGTTTCCATTTCTCCTTTGGAGAAAACTAAACTTTTATTTGCAAGTGGTTATTAACTGGAGATAGCTTCTGGTTAGTAGTAGGGGGCATGGGTTTACTTCTCCTTTTAGCTTTAGGACACCATCTACTACAGACCAGTGCTGACCCTGGGCAGGCTGCCTCAGCCTCTGTGAGTTCATATGTGCATTGCTCCTGCTGTGTTTACAACTTCTTTCCTTGGTGTCCTCCATCCCATCTGGCTCTTACACTTTTTGTGTCCTGTTTCACAGGGCTTTCTCAGCACTGAGAGGAGGTATTTGATGGAGACATCCCATTTAGGGCTGAGTGTTCCAAGGCTTCTCACTCTCTGCATACTGCCATTCTGTGTGGAGGCCTCTATATTTAGCTCAGTATTATTTTAAGGCACTGGAATGACTTCTATGAAAGAAAACCTATGTTCTTTTTGCTGCTAGTTCCTGAAAACTGTACAATTAGAATACCCCTATTCTTTACTATTCCTGCTTCTGGGTACATGGGATATCTTTCCTGATGTGTTGGTTTTGTATATGATAGTGGTGCTCATTAGGGAGAAAATTGGCATCTGTCAGCAGCATGTGTGGTGTAATAAGGCACTAATGCCATGAATATTGATTGGCACACACCATATGTCCAATACTTCAGTCAATAATTTACTGTATGACATGCAGTCCTAATGGTAACTTTGATAATGTGCAGAAAGAGTATGATGTCAAGTGAACAGTCACTTGATGAGTGCATAACAGGACTTGAACTCAGCTCTGCAGGCACCATAGCTATCATCTTTTCTCACGGAGCACCATCTGCATTATCTCAGGCAGCAGCATATTTTAAATAAAAGAATAAAAGCTAGATTTAGGGAGGGTCAGAAAGTTATGAAGTTAGATAAATGCAGCAAAACACATAAAGTATAAATAAGAATGTTTTATATAAATATTATGAATACAGTTAAATCTCATACTATCTACTTTGAAATATGATGAATACCTTTTGTTTTAAATGTTTCTAGATTCCTAAATTCTGCTTGTTAAAACAAAGAAACAAACAAAAATAGGTCTTAATGGGTTTCCCAAGGTCCCTGATTCACCATATACATTTTATTTTGTTACAATTTCTTAGTTAGCCTGAAGCCACCAAATGGAAAACCTACATCACAACAATGAGTGGACATCAGGTCAACTAATGACTTATGGGAAAAAAGAATGAGAAATAAATTAGGTATAGAACTTTAAACTCATGGAGATAAATAGATATTAATATTAATATCAGTGGCTAAATATGTATTTACTGGACATTGGGAAAGTATGTTATATTTTATAATTTTCATAATTGTGGCCAAGTTATTTTTAAAAAAGAATTATGAGTTCTGGGAGAAGGTAGAGAAGGTGGGAGGGTGAGGCTTGGAGGGGTGGAGAGAGAGGAGTGTGATGGAAATGTAACTTGAAGTAATAAATAAACATTTAAAAAAAAGAATTAGCCTTCCCCAAGGGTGAAACCCCTGCCCAGTGTGATGGTGCAGGACTTCAATCCCAGCACCCAGGAAGCAGAGGCAAGTGTATCTCTGTGAATTAAAGGGTAGCCTGGTCTACAGAGTGAGTCCAGGACTGTCAGGGATACCCAGAAAAACCCTGTCTCAAAAAACAAAATTGATTGAGCAATGCAGAGTGGACAATCTTGAAACCACAAGACAATATATACACAGACAATAAAAATGCATACAGCATTACAGCAGGCTGTGTTTATAATTTTATATATTTTTTCATTCATATATATATATATACATATATACATAGGTGTGTGTGTGTGTGTGTGTGTGTGTGTGTGTGTGTGTGTGTGTAATAATGATAATCAAAGATACAGCATCTATCAACTTGAGAGTGTTCAGGGAACATGGGAAAGTTTAGGGTGAAGGTAACTGGGAATGGATAGAGGGAGGGAAGTAATTTAATTCTATTTCACTTAAAAACATTTCCAAAAAGAAGTGTGTGTGTGTGTGTGTGTGTGTGTGTGTGTGTGTGCCTTTTGTTTAGTTAGCTAGTGGGAGCAATTATTGAAACAGCTCACAGGTGGCATTCCCAGAGATGTGAAGAAAATAGACTGTTGTGTTTTTACAATTTAATCACTTACTGTTAGAAATTCTTATATTAATTTATGTCCTGTCTAACCCCGCAACCTGATTCTGATGTGTCTCCTCTAAACAGGACAAAATAATTGTGTGTTACTTATAAGTACACAATTTCATTGCAGTAATCATGCAATGAACATGTACATCATCATCAAGTACATGTTGAGGACATACAATCTTTGTCAACTAAATATTTTAAAATTTAAAATAGAAGGCTATATTTTACATACAAATGAGGATGTGAAATATTTTTAAAGAACTATAAGGGATATGGTCTCAAGCAACAGAAAATTGATCTAGTTTCTAAACAGTTCGCTGTAATGCATATTAATAAGTGACTTATGCTGTATTTTAGTGCGTAAGCTGCTAGCTTAAAACAAAATTCTCAACATGAAATAACAGCTTTTTCCATCTTTGCTAGTATTTTAGCATTCATTTATATAAAGAAAAGCACCATACTTTTCCCCTTTGATGTTGTTCTAATGATATTCCAGCCAAGATATTTTATGTTATGAAAAGGTAAGGCTATAGAAAAACAGTATAAAAACCACAGAAGACATTTTCTCCTTCAACTGATGCATCTCAGGTGATAGAGGACAGAATCATATCTACAAGTGTCTTCCACAGATTTCAATTCTAATGCATTTCTTCTTGCCCCTTCTCCCTGATACCTCTCACTAATGGACCCATAAAGCATATTATGATCTTTTGGAAGGGAATAATTTATTATGAGCTTTCAATGGTACAAGGCTCACTAATTAGCTTTCTAGTTGTAAATCCTATTTTTTTAATATTCATTTTTTTGTGAGTGGTTCAATGTTTAAGTGTACTTGCTGTTCTTGAATGAAACCCAAGTTTGGTTCCCAGCTTCCATTTGAGGCACTTCACAACCATCTCTATTTCTATGTCTAAGATATCTGATGCCTCTGACCTCCTCAGACACCTACAGTCAAATGAACATATCCCTACACCAACACACAACAACACATAATTTGTAAAATTTTTAATCCATTGTATATGTTCTTTGATAGGCTCTTTTCATGAACATTTAAATTCAGAAGCCATTTTGAGGCTAAGGTAAAGGAAGATATGGCAAGAAGGCTCTTGGTGAAGCAGTCCTGAATTCTGCATAAATGCCATCCAAATGGTAGAGTCATAAAACACAGCATAAGACAAGTAGGGAACAAGTAGAGACAAAAGTTATGGAATGATAAGCAAGTCACAACCCCTTTCATTCATAGCATAGATACTGTCATAAATTAAGAATATGAAGTCCATACACAATTTTTTCAAACCTACCTGCCTCTCTGAACCATTTGTTTACTCTTTCCATTCTTTGAAGGAGAATTATTCAGCCTTTTATAACAAAAATCACCCTTCTGGAACATGTATCTATCATATACATACTTTTTGTTCCTATTTGTGTTTTATTATAAAACAAATAAAAAGTAAAGAAGAAACAGTAGGTTACATCTTCCATTTTTCAATAGCCATCAGTGAATACTGTTCTACCTTCTAATTTTCAATCTATCTCATGTATGTCTACTTTTTCTAAGACTCTCCCCTGACATTTCCAGTTATTCACTATTATCTCATCATCTTAATTGCTATATTTTGAATATTCTTTCTGAGGTCCATAATGATTCCATGGCTCCCCAACTCACTACTTAAATTCCTAGAGTCTGTAAAAAACTAGTACTACATATAAATAATCACTGCTGTAGTGCACTTACTGACAGCCATTAATGAATAAAGTTAAAGTTTTGTGTTTTATGAGAAAAATTAAGTCAGTTATGTTAGAGATTGATGAATGCATAACCTTATATTTAATCGGTTAATAATTAAGAATGGTAAATGAATTACAAGCAAAAGAATAAGAAGGATAGACATGCACAGGATTCTTTGTAGCTTAATGTACAAAAAATATTAATTGAATAGTTTAACCAGTATTTACATTATTGTTAATTGATTTGCTGCTGTTAATCTTTAACCAGTCATTATAAATGAGCACACAGACACCACGTGGATTTTAACAAGCGGCCTGAATTGTGCCATCTTGGCCCATCTAAGCTAGCTCTTAATTCTATTATCCAAATATGACCCCATATATACATACATCCCCTTGGACTTCCATGCTCCATGATATGCCAATGTTCCTGGCCATGTGGAATGAGGTTCCTTTTTCTTTTTTTTTTTTTTTTGTTTTTTTCGAGACAGGGTTTCTCTGTGTAGCTCTGGCTGTCCTGGACTCGCTTTGTAGACCAGGCTGGCCTCGAACTCACAGAGATCCGCCCACCTCTGCCTCCCAAGTGCTGGGATTAAAGGCGTGCGCCACCACCGCCCGGCGAGGTTCCTTTTTCTAACCCATGGTGTGCATTCTCCTTACTGCTGCTCCTGGCTGGAATGAATTAATCCTCTATGTAAAGCACAGGCTTCCTGTTCTAATATCAGGAAGTCCCACCTTCTCTGTCTTTGCCCAATCTCAGACCTCAGCATTTTATTTAACCAATCAGAGACAAAGTAAGTAACAGACAACAAGCAGGACCAATTACCATTTAGAATGCTTAACACCACCCAATCATTTCCCTCCTTTTGTCTAATAAAAAGGATAAAAGTTACATACATAATGTTTAGCCTATTTCTATCAGGCAATCTTGAAGAAGAAAAAATTATCTATTGTGGTGTGTCTAAAGTTCTGAACCTAAATAATTTCTACCATATCCTACATTTATAAAACTAAAATTTTTACTTAGACTTGAAAATATCCTTTTAAATCCTGAACAATTCAAATTTAATTGAAATTTTATAACTATTATGCCTTCAACCCCATCAAAGACATAAGAAGGGATAAAGTTATTATTTGAGTCAGTGGAAGCATAGGAGAGCAGCTTCCAAAAAGAAATATGACAGTCCCAAATATCTCTTGATATTGTTGGATCATCATCTTCAGCCTACTGGCCAAGCATTTTTCACAGACTAAATTGTGCAGCAGGAAATAATAAGGATTTTCCCATTTTGTCTCTGCAGAATCAGGACATCAACTTACCTGCATTTAAGCTCTGCTCCATCTTTGAATTGTATATAGTCTGTTGAGAGACCATGGACATTTTTGTCCAATAGGAATTATCTCCTGATGGGAGATTTCTTTTTGAGGAATTATCTCCTGATAGGAGATTTCTTTATGATGCTCATTGTCTTCTTCCAAGTCAAATGGGAGCTGTCAGGAGCTGACTGTCTTAAGTCAAACAATTCTTAAAATAATAAAAATCTTTAAATGACATTTCCTGTATGCCTCTGAGGATTTTGAAGACATCTATTCTATTTATAAATCTATCTATCTTCTATCTATCTATGAACAAAAAACTGTATATTTTTAACCATTTCCTATCTGTTTAACATAATAAATCTATTTTTTTTTTTGGTTTTTCGAGACAGGGTTTCTCTGAATATCTCTGGCTGTCCTGGACTCGCTTTGTAGACCAGGCTGAATAAATCTATTTTGTGATAAATTAAGACTAGCATTTGACATGACAAGAAGTTCAACTGGCCAGTCAACTTGTATTATCCAGACTACTAAACAGATTGCACTAGCAACCCATAAAAGGATTGAAAGTAAACCTGTACTTTTAAATGATTTGTATAGGCACAATACCTTATATAAGAGTTGAAATATACCTATTATGTGTCAAAATATAAAATTCTATACCAATTAATCAACATTTAACCTTATTTTGTATCAAAATACAAAATTCTATACCAATGTATCAATAGATAACCTTATTTTAAGAATAACAATAGTTTTGAGTTTCAGAGAAGATTCAATAATCTATCCTTATATCTTATCATTTCTATATTATATACATATATTCCTCTCTTTTTCTTTTCAAGTCTTTTTCCCCTATATAAGAGAGAAAGAAGAATAGAGAAAAGAAAAAGAAATAGAAAAGTCCTTGAATCTAATCTTCTATATCTTGCTTAACAAGACCATTTAACAATTTTTAACAATTCCCCCTAAACAACATCTCTCACCCACCCCATTTTTGGGATTGGGACGTTGCTCTCTTAAAACTGCTTCCTGCTGAATTGGGATGCAGAAAACCTGTTTGGGGGCCCAAATAAAATGGAAACAATGGTTAATCAAGTTAATTGTAACATTTGTTGTCCAGTCTCTATGTGCTCAACAATTTGATGTCCTGAGCAGTTTGAAGTTCGAAGCTGGATTTTAGTAGGAACATTTAGGGCTTTATTGAAGTCCTGTCTGGATCTGTCTTTGAGGCTGGGCCATCTCAGCAAGCTGTTTGAAGTTGTTCTGGATGCAGATTTTTGAGGAAACAGCTATTGAGGCAGTCTATGAGGCTGGATCATTTGGGTTACTTGTCTTGTCTTCTTTGGACTCTGGTCCTGTTGTTCTGAAAATATATAATTTCTCACAAGTAACCTATAGTTCTGCAATTACCAAAATGCCTTCGATGTGCAGGATGCACAAATCAAGAAGGAATATTTTCTGTTCTTCGAACAGAAGAAAGACATTTGTAAGTCTACATTCATGCCATAAAAAGATGGCATGTAGTATCTTTCCTAGGGCAAATTGTCTTTTGGACAATAGAAGAAAAACAATTTTTTTTCAAAAGAAATCTTGAAAATTTGAAACTAAAATTTATCTTTAAGTGTATACAAAACATAATAATCTTAACTTTCTATCAATATCTATTATAATAAAACAATCTTAAATTTCTATCAATATCTATTAATATAACGAAATAATTTTAAGTTTTTAATAATAAAAGAGACAAAAAATAGAGTGAGGAAAGAAGAAAACCCCTGAATCCAATTCACAACACAGAACATATATCCATTCATCCTAGACAACAACAAACAATCACAACACATAACATAACAAACACAAAAAACTTCCATCCCATCTTTTGGGAATGGAGTGTAAATATGTTCGGGTACCCTTCAAAAAATGAGATATTGGCCAATTCCCGGGAAAGTTACCTTTAGCTTTTGTTGTCTAGTCTCTGTAGGATCAACCATTTTTGGACTAGTGCTCTTAAAAATGATTTGCATGCAAAATTTTTAAGAAAACAGTGATTGAAGCAGTATGTTGGGTTGAATCCTCTGGCCCATTTGTCTTGTTGTTATTGTCATTCAGTCCTTGGCTCTGAAAATAAATTTTTGCTCTAAATTTGAGCAAGTGGAAGGCATAGAACAACTTTGTAAGTCCATTTTAAGGCATAAACTCTATCCATTCTGGATAAAAGATTAGAATATCATGAACACCATAAACTCTATCCACCCTGGATAAAAGATTGGAATATCATGAAAACCATATAGTTAATGAAATGCTCTTACCATGTGAAGACATTCATATTTCAGCTAATGGGAGGTTCTCCCTGGTCAGATCTAATCTTTATAAGTTTTGTTGGTAACCACATTTTTTCATTCCCTGTAGACACATTGGCATAACCATGTCCCCATCTTAAAACCATTGCAGGTTTCCACTCTAAAGTTAACATATCCTTGTAATATATTGGTGGGATTTAATTTCTCAGTTTTTTTGTATTACCCAATGTCTTTCAGCTGCTATGGTAACGTTTTTACCAACATTTAGAAAATTCAATGTTAGCAAAGAATTGTGTAATCTATCCCTGGGATTCTTTAATTGCCTCTTTTGTTAAAAAAGCATCTCTTTTAAGGTATTATTAGCTCTTTCTACAATTGATTGTCCTGTAGAGTTGTGTGGTATACCAGTAACATGCTTTATATTATAATATTTTTTTCTATAGCTTATGGTTAGACTCTTCAAGCCTCATTGCGAAACCACAAATTTCATGCAGATATAAATATACACTATGGTATAACCAATGGAATTCAAACAAACTGGATGATAAATATAGCTTCTTAATCATCAGGTGCAAACTGAAGTGGTGCACTGTAGCTGGTGGATAATAGATTGTGACAACGGAGGTAGATGTTTGGAATTCCGTGAGTTGTCCTGGAAACAAACCTGGTGGTTTGTGAGCAGGCATGAAGTGGACTGAGATTCTGGTTGCTTCCTCTCTACCCCAGAAATGTCCAGATTATAGCATTTCATGGATTCCATAGTAGAAACATTTTTACTACATGGTTGATTAAAGGCTGATAATGTGAAATCATAGGACTTAAATCTCCTGCATCTGGCTCATTACCTATGGATGATGAGAGTTGATGGACTTCAAATATTTGCCAAAGTTTATGTTTGGAAGTGAATCACTGACCTTTACATTAGTAAACTAGATATGGAGTTAATGGATATTCTGTATTTGCACTGGCTGTTTTCTTCTCTTTCCTTTTTTTAATGTTTATTTATTACTTCATCTTACATCTCCATCATAGTACCCTCTTTACACCCCTCCCAGTCCTGCCCTCCCACTCTCTACCATCTACCCCTTCCACCCCCCTCCTCGGGAGTGGAGTGTCCCTACATATCAGTTCCCTGCCCCAGTTCAGCAGTCATATGAGGGCCAAGAGCTTCCTCATACACTGGGGGCCTACAAGGCAGCAACACTAGGGCAATGTGTTTCATTGACAGGTAACAAAAATGTTCCTGTTCCCTTTGGTGCATTGGTTGTAGTATAGTTATCCTGTACTATATGGCTAAAATCTGATTATAAGTGAATGATGCCATGCACATCCTTGTGATCTGGGTTAGGTCACTCAGGATGAGCTTTTCTAGTTCCATCCATTTGGCTGCAAATTGCATGATTTCATTGTTTCTGATGGCTGAGTAGTATTCCATTGTGTAGATGTACCACAGCTTTTTTCCATGCCTCAGTTGAGGGACATCTGGATTATTTCCAGTTTCTAGCTATTACAAATAAGTCTGCTATGAACATAGATGAGGAAATATCTTTGTGATTTGGTGAGGAGTCATTTGGATGTATACCCAGAAGTGGTATGGCTGGGTTAGGGTTAAGGCACTGTGATAGAGATGTAACCTGAAGTAATAAATAAACACCAAAAAAAGAATATGAAATATAGAAGATAATAACAAGGGCTGTAAAATGCTATTTGGTCATGATACAGCCAATCCACTCACAACTTCTCAACAGCTGTGGTTATAACAATAGGTGAATATAAGAATGGGCTTATCAACAGTAGATTATAGGTCTGAGAGAATCCCAAGGAGTCTTATCTCTCTCTAGACCCCAATCTTTTAGCACCCAACCTTTAAGAAGAATACAGTATATCCAAACCAAAACAGATCTCACTAGTGACCATTGAATCTGAGTAAAGATCCAGGCTCACTTCTCTGTTAACTTGCCATGGTTCAGTGAGATCAGTGTCAGTTCTAGTAATTGAGATGGTGTGACACCATGACACCAGTGTGAAGAGATGTGGTGCAGGAGGACAGTGCCAGTGAGTCACAGGAACGATTGAGTGTGCAGCTCTGAAGCCTAAAGGATCTGGGTGCACTAGTGGGGACTGAGAATATAGGTGGTAGTCCATTTAAAGGAAACATGGTGTATACAATGAATATCTATTTCTCTCACAAATTATATACCTGGAATATATGTGGCCTTTGGATTGCAGCCTAGGCTAGTTGAGGTCGTGAGAGTTGGCCTCCAGGACTGCGGCTGCCTAGAAATTAATGGAAGTGGCTGCTGATGAAATAAGCCTTGTCACATATACCGCTGGACATCCCAGCTCCATTTTTTATTAGGATAAATTGATATTATATAGGAGACCTAGCTGACGACATTTTGGTATGGTAGCCTGAGAAGTTAGGAAAAAGGTTCTATGTGAATAGAATATCTAGACTGTGAGCCCAAGTAATACAAACTATAGCTAGCAATTTTGTTGTATGATAAAATGCATTGTCAATTTGATAATCTGACATCATACATGGCATACAAAGATACAAAATATTAAGTAATCTGAATCTTTATCTGACTGTTAAAGTTAATTAACCTCATTTCCTGCAACAACCATAATAAAATTTGAATTTACTTTGTGGTTGAATATATTGAATTACTACTTAAGAAAAAAAAGACTTCTAATAAGCACTGAGTATAAATCTACTATCTTCAAAAGGAAAAGATCCTGTTATCAATTTATCAGATCATTTTCTTCATATTTAGAATTTTATTTCAGTTTATCTTAAATAATAAATAACAGAAACAAATATTGTTCACAGGGGAAATAAATGTCAAAGGCATAAAACCCATTACAGTAATTTCCACTAATGATTTAGACTCCAATGTCAAATATTTACATAGTTTAAATGAAAGTAAAAGATATTTATTTAGTATGATTGAAGTGACACTTTTCCAATAGATAATTTTCTTTAAAAGCTTGCTCAAAATATATTCTACAAGCTTTAGTAAGCCTCCATCATTGCAATGCTTTTCACCTATGTTTCTGAGAGCCACTTCCACTTCCTGACATTTTTCTGTCTGAGGATTCTACAATTTTATGATATCTTTATTTACTACATTGCATATATGTGAAAAATTTTGTTATCTGTAGTGATTATATTAATATGTACAACTCTTAAATTGTGAGTCTATACACGTGTTTTCTATGGCTAAGATTTTTATTTATTATTGATTTTTGTCATGAAAAATCCAATCACCAAATGCTGAGGAGAATAAAATTAAATCCAGGAAATTTATTTTGATTAGAATTAAATGATTAACATAATACAACATCAAATTGATAATAATCTTTTTCATATTATGAAGCAACTATATGGTAAATATTTATTTTATCTTCTTGTTGCATGCTGTATAATATGTTTTATATACATACACATTGCAAAAATTATGACAGCCAAATTTTTCTATATTTTTATTATCTATATTAACCTGTTTTATATCAAGTAGTAAGAGTCCTTGAAGTAACTGTGTAGATGTGTAGGTTTCCAACCAACCAAGGTAAAATTTACTGACTCACTACAATTAGGATTACTGTCATAGGTGAATGCATTTTAATATACAAATAAAAGGTTCAAACAATGTCACCCTCCCAAAATTTACGTTCTCTTCCCCAGTTGAAAGCAGGTCACAGGGCATACATTGACGTCAGAACTCAGAAGGACCTGCGGGTTGTTGACAAGCACAGGGAGTCAGCTCCCTTAACTTGCCTGACAGAGGCAGTTTGCAAGAATTCCATCTGTTCCCCACATCACCTAACTCCTAGAATTCAGGCAGGGCCATCTCAAGAGCAGTCATCAGTAGCAGAACGTGTGACCTTCAGCTCCTTGGGTAGAAATATCCATGTGAGAGGATTCAAGTAGACCATATATTTCTGATTGAACTCTCTCCATCACACATGGCTTTGATTACCTTGGTTCCGAGCAGCCTTACAGAGCAGAGCTGCTCACCAGCCTGAGATATTTATGTCATATGCTTACTCATAATCTGCAAATAGAGATAAAGCTCTGCTATTCATATCACTTTATCCTTTGGACACATTTTGACAATATAAAACAAGGACCAATAATCAGAAATCTATTTGGAAGATCTTTTCAAGCATTTGACTGAACTAATTACATGAGCTATCCATCTCCTTCCGAGCAGTTTAAAAAATTCTGTCTTTCAGACAAAAAAAAAAAAAAATAAGTGATAGACTGAAGATGGATAGTACATGCTGGATATATGATAGATCAATGATAGATAGAGATATATAAATATAGTCAGTCATATTAGGAGTGATTTTAACAAGCAGTTTTGAAAACTCATTGACCAACTCATTGATTCACTCAAAAGTCCACATTTAACAGTTTCTCAAACATGGAAGATGCTAATGAAACATTTAATATCAATTAAATAGTTTGCATGGCAATCTTGACCTCTTTACTGATCACTTAACTTCACAGATTTTAAAAAAAGTATATTTGAGGCTTCATACTGCAGTAATTTGAAATATATTGTTACAATTGGTTTTCTTTAATTGTTGAGAAGGAACATGAGGAACAGTTAAGACAATGGATCATGTTCTAAGTCCAGGACACTGTGGTTAAATTTTCTGTAGAATCAAGAATCAGTTTCTTTAACTTCTTAAACTCAATCACAAATATGTCTTTATTCCCAGATGATCACTAAGGCTGTCTACCTGAGAAAAGTAAAGAGGATGAACCGACAGTCCACCAGGCCTGGCTCTATTCTTCTGAGACCTTGGTAATGAAAGTCAAACCAAAAGAAGTAATTCTGTTCCACATAGAGATTTAGGAGAGTTTGTCTCTGAGTGCTGGTGGTTAATGAGTATACTGAAGCTCTGTGTGTTCTGAGTTAAACTCCACCTAACGCAATGCCTCTCCCACTACTGTAGATTCCTTTTCCTCATTTTTCTTTCTCATCCCCCACTTGTTAGGAAACTTTATAAAGTATATTAAAATGGACGAGTCAACATATCTTATGCAAAAAGCTTCTTTAAAATAAAATCAGACTCAACATCTAAAAACAGTCGTCCAATAGCTGCAAAGGCTGTGCACAGGCATTCTCCCTATCTGCTTCCGGTCATCATTGATCAGGATCTGACGGATGTCATTGCGGGACCATGGGTCCAATGACACATTGCTTCCAGAATTGCAAACCCCCTCCCTAAAGACCTGTAAAGGATACAGTATGAATGATAACTGATACTCTTTTTTTTTTTCTGTGAATTGTTTGTTTTCTAATTCATTTGCTGACTAAATTTCATTGTCTTTCCCTCATCTGATGCAAACATGGTCAGAGTGGGGACAATGTGTCATTGTAAAAGTACTTTCTTGGGTTCCTAAGCATGAGAAGACTATGTATGATACACCTACGAGAAGACATATACGAACATTGTGCTGGCTGAAGTTAACAGTGCTGGGGGTGTGAATTCAATATAAATGAGTAAAAGTCTATATTAAATCTCTTCAAACAAGTACACTGAAAACTATGTATGTACTGATGTGTTGATGCTTCTGGAACCTGGCTCTGTTTCCCCATAAGCAATGGTTCATCAGTAGTGATGACAAAGCTTAGGGCTGGTCTAGATTTTAAAAAATATTAGTTCTTTAATTCATTGAGCAAACAGGAAACACAAAAACTGAAAATGTCTGAATGTATTTCAGGACTATATTGTAAAAGGAAAATGGCTTCTAAATTTAGGCTTTCTTCCTATCACCAAAAATAAATCATCTAGGCTTCTCTATGCATACGTACAAAGCTGAGACATTTATTTTAGGTTCTTTCTATAAATTTCTATAGTCACTTAAATGTAAAGAGGTTTGGAACTGTAAAAAAGTTTAAAAATGATATAGCAAAACATTGACCAATGTGCTAAACTTACCACTGTTTCAGCTATATGCTAATTTTACAAACCTAGTGAAAGTTTACCTTAGTGTTTGCGGTACTTGCTTAAGGCTTGTCATTTACAAATTAAGAAAATAACAAATTACTTTACATTGGAACAACACAGATATCATCTATGAGTAGGATCTCTCAACCTGTTGGTTTCTGACGTAACAAAAGAAGAGGTTTATTAAGGGGTTGATCATGCTTATTATTTTGAAAACTAAAAGCTTGATATTAAAATTAATTTAGGATATAAATTAATGGAGATAAATGAATTATTAACAATAATTAACTAAAATAAAGTTTATTCTATAAACACAAGGGACACCTAAAGATTTGAGCCTTTTCAAGACTTTTCTTATCTAAATTCTGTTAGCACAAGACAAAGTAAAGCCTACAGTTTGGGGAGGGTCCTGTTTTACTTGAAATGTCCAATTCCCAACTTAGGAATGCAAAGGAGAGAATTTCATGAGGTTTGCTTGACAACTGAAATCTCTGGGGAAAAGGACCATAGGTTTGTAAGAGATCAGAAGAGGTGGCAAGAAGGGACATATCAGAAGAAATCTTCAGGAAAATGTATTTGCTGCACAAATACCATGGAAAGAAGAATGTTATGACCAGTGGCCCCAGATAGCCTTCTACAGCTTCTATGAAGAAAGATTCATAAGATTCTATCTTGCAATGAGAGCGAGTGGTCTAAACAGAGTGCTTCAGGACTACTGGATTACCGCTCTTACATAAAACCTGGAGTAAGTTCCTGGCACCCTCATTAGGTGCTGACCAACCACCAGGAACTGCAGCCCCAGGAGATCTGACAGTTTCCTCTGGCATCTGTGAGCGCCTTATGAATGTGCATATTATATGTGAGGTGCAAACACACACACACATATACACAACACACATTCACACACACAAACACACATACCTTCTCTCATAAATAAATAATAAATTCCTAAAGGATAAAATTTGAAAATTTCAGGAAATAAAAATAAGTATTTCTTCATGTGTATCATTTATTAACTTAGTCTTATAAATTATACATGAAGAAGAATACTTTAAGACACAAAATTTATAAGCTATCACACAAAAAATGAACTTTATAATTTATTTTAAAATTAAATTATTTTAAGGTAAATTATTGCCACTATTAATTTATATTTAGTTTACCATTTTTATTTAACAAATAAGACATTCATCAATAATGTGTCAATAAATATAATTGAAGTTAGTGCCTGAAGAATTAAAATGGTTTTGATGTGCTAATTTATTAATAATTTTTGAAACAGACTTACTCTCTCTTGATTTGTGTCTAAATGTATTAGTGGTTCTAATAATTAAATTAAAATTAGGTCACTACTGCATACTCATGAGAAATGAAACAGATGCAAAATAAATTTTAATTGCATTAGTGTCACCTTTCATTCAGCATCCTGTATGGAATCTTAAGCATTTCATTAAATTATTTTATATCTGTATATGAATTTTAAATAACCTTTTCTCCTCATGAGAATATTTATAATTTAATTCTGGGGCCACAAGTGTCCAAGGTCTATCCTTTATTGTGAAGATGTGGTAAAGTTAATGAATGTATTACATTACCCAGAGATAAATGTTTTAAATTACATGATATTAATGCTTGTTAGTAGATCATTTCTCTCTAAAGAATTCCAAATCACATCCTTAAAACTGTCTTATGATGACTATGTCACAAGAAATATCTGTACTACAACAAAAACTGAGAGTAAAACTGACTTCTCCAGTTCTTCAACCTTAAAAATACATCTTGCCGGGCATTGGTGGCGCACGCCTTTAATCCCAGCACTTGGGAGGCAGAGGCAGGTGGATCTCTGTGAGTTCGAGGCCAGACTGGTCTACAGAGAGAGTCCAGGACAGCCAGAGATATACAGAGAAACCCTGTCTCAAAAAAAAAAAAAACCAAAAAAAAAAAAATACATCTTGATGTTTGCTGCCTTTCAACCAGCTCAGTGACTATTATGTATAGAAGTAAGATATGGAAATATCATGATAGCTTACTTTACCTCATCTTGCTCAATGTGCTTTATTTGCTAGATTTCATGTGAACTTATATTATTCATTTTCTATACACAACTTTCTTTTGACTGTTACTTTTCTGATTATGATTTAATGGAACTCTTTGGGGCCACACTTGCTCTCTTGTTAATATTGCTGCTCAGATCAATGCCTATGTAGCCCAATACAATCTTAATATTACGTCCATATACAAGGGTCAATACCATTGTGGCCAACTGTAATCTTAATTTTGTATCAATATACAAAGATCTCTACCGATGTAATCCAATACAATCTTATTTTTGCACAATAAACAATGGTCAACACCACTTTAGCCTAATAAACAACTAATTTTGTATCAATATACAAAGGTATAAGGGCATATTCAATAATCTGCCCCTTCTTCTTGGACCTTCCTATGCTATGTCTATATCTCATTTTTCTCAAGCCTATGCACTCCTACATAGGAGAGGAAGAAGGATGCAGACAAGGAAAAGTAGGAAGTCCCTGGGTCTAACCTCCAAAACCCATTAAACAGGACCATTTATCAGCTTGTAATCTCTTCCCCTAAATATCAGAGTTTTCAGTTATCCTTCAAATAACCAAAAAGAAGGGCGGAGAAACACCTTCCCAACCCTTTGGGCATGGGACATCGCTCTCTTAAAGTGACTTCCTGCTGATTTGGGTCGTAGTAGACCTGTTTGGGGCCCGAACTCAAATGGAAAAAAATGGTTAAAAATGTTAGTACAATCCTTTTATTTTCAGTCCTTCTGTTCTCAGCTGTTTAGATGACCTAAGGGGTTTGTAGGCAGAAGCTGATCTTGCAGGCTTCACTGAGGTTCCTGCCGGGGCATTGTGTAGAGCTGAACGGTCCCAGCGACATTGGATTGCCGTGGTGGTTGCAGGCCCCCGATGGAGACAGCTATTAAGGAAGTCTGCCAGGCAGAATCAACTGGGTCACTCATCCTCCTTAGTTTTGGAAGCTGCAGGTCCTGCACTTCCTATATAAGCAGATATATTTATCCCTCTCAGGTCTCTGAGGTGGTTGAAGAATAGACAGCTAGAGTCTCACAGTTAAATTTTGAGTTGTTTAGGAATCAAGAGGGTGTTATAGATCTAAGAAGATACTCTTAAAAGTGTGTTGCAAGTTAATATGAATGTTGAGTCAGATATAGACCTTTAAACTCATGGAGATGGTTAGATAGTAGAATGTTAAAGTCAGGGGCCAAATATGTATAAACTGGACATTGGAAGGTATACTGGGCCATTTAACTCTCATAAATGTGGCATATTTATATCTGTTGTTTTGTATAATACTTGTTACCGATCTTTTAAATTATTATTTAACACTTATTTATTTATTACTAAATTCACTTATAACAAACACCAACAATTTCTTAACTATTAATCCTATAAATTCCTACAACCCATTTAACCTATCCACTAAACCTATTGATAATTATAACAACTACTTTCATAACCTTTTAGAATGATACAGTCTCTGGGGCAGGTCCTCAGTCGTCAGGAACACAGTCTTTGTTAAAGATTCTTTAACGCACTTAGCAGTCCTTTTTCTGGATCTCTCAGATGCTGGTTCGTCAGGGTAAGTTGGTTATTGCAGTCTCACCTTAAATAAGGCTTCATGCTTTCTTCTCTATGGGAGACCCCAGCCGTCTGCAGGCCAACTTCTTTTGAATCAGGAACTCAGCTGCTCTGCCTCAGTCCTTAAAGCCAGACACAGTTTCCTTTAGGCCACTGTTTGGACAGATCAAACCCCTCTAGGCAAAAGCTGAGCCACAGGGTTTAGTCCTTGGCCTTTTGGTGTCTTGCTCAGGCTTTCTTTGCTCACCGGCTTCTTTCTGCTTCAGGGAGAGAGCTGGCCATCAATGGCCAGCCGTTTTTTCAGCAGGACTCTTGGAGCTCTCTAGCATCAGGGGCCTCTTCTCCTTCTGGGCTCCATGCACTGTCCTTAAATAGGAGGAACTCTGTTTCAGCTTAATTTGGGCTGCGCCCACTTAGCAGCTGAAAACAACGTCAGGCCAGATACTTTGTTTCTTCAATTCTATTGAGTCTTCCCTGTTTTCCTGACTTCAAACTTGTTTTTCAGTCTATTGAGTCTTTCCTGTTTTTGCTGACTTCATGCTGATAATGCTCTTCAGGCCCCGAATTAAGAGACAGTATCAGAAACTCCTATATATTTCCTAAATCTAATTTATCTAACTCGTACAAATACTTACTGTTATAAGAGAAGGAACCATCTGTTGGACTGAAAGGGGAAACCTCTGGGGGGAAGAGGGTGGAAGGGCAGGATAGGGAGGGGTTTGTGACTGAGATGTAACTTGAAGAAAAAAAAGCAAGTATTTATAAAAAAAAAAATTGCTGCTCAGCCAAAGTAACTGACAGCCTCTGATCTTAGGATTTACACTGTCTGTAGAGCCACCACTTCCTGAGAATAGGCATCAAGAATTTATCTTTTAGTTAAAAATTTCTTTGCCTTCCAACATAAGCATCATTCAACATGCTTAACTACCAGTAATCTAGCAAAAACTTAAACAAGTATTCAAATGAGATCTGTAGGTCTATAAGCTGAAAGGTTTTTTCCCAATGATTAAAAAACAGTAATAAATTGAAATACCACACAATACAACTATCTCCTCTAATTTTTTTCAGTGAAAACCTCATTACATGAAAATAAAGTCTAAAGTTCAGTTTATTGTAACACATTAATACCAGTTTCTTAGCTTTGATATCTCATGTAAGCTGTTAGGCCTAGTTTATAGGTTTGATGAATGGGACCCTATCTATTAGTATTTTTGCAACCATTCTGTAAGCACAAAATTTTTTCCAATATCATTGCAAACAAAGTACACATCAGCTTTCTCATTTATAATACTGATACTCTGTCCCTAAATACACAAATAAATGACACATTAGAAATAAAGTAATTGTAGCATTATGTATATGAATATATAGTAACATATTCAGAAGTAATAAACATGAATCTTACAATGGTACACAATAAATCTGTCCCCAGAAAATGATAAAAAATGATTAAATTGTAATTATAGAACTAGAATATTTATTTTTATTTTCTCAATGTTTTAAGTATAAAAATAAAAGATCTTTTCAAAGTGATTGTTTTCCAATAATGTTCTGCAAAAGAACAATAAGTAAGAGAAAGCAGTGATGGAAATGGAGAAGAAAATTGTAAGAGGAAAGCAAATTAGCAGGGATCAGGTGAGAATTAGAAGCTTCAGAGTAAGTGTACAAGAAAATTCATGACTAATACAATATGTCAGCCAAATGTCCTACATTAAAATGAGACTGTTAATCTGACTTTTAAATTATACAAGAAATATATCTAAATATAGTGTCCCCAAATCATGTAGACCCTGAAAGAGGATTCTTCCAGTGTGCTCTTGGAGATTTGGAGTGAGTGCAGATGTGAGCTCCCTCTCTCCCTCTCCCTCTCCCTCCCTCCCTCCCTCTTTCTCTCTCTCTCACAGAAGATAGGAACAGTTTTTTTCATTTTATAAATTTGCCAATATAAATGATTCATTTTTACTTGCTTTCACTACTGACAGATATATTTTCAGAATTATCATAAGTGAGATACAATCTAAAGTCACCTTGACAAGTCCCCCTGAAATCCCAGTCCTCAAGAACCTCAAGCAGGAGGACTGATGAGAGTCTGGGGCCAACCTCAGATACATATTAGATTTAAGGACAGCCAGAACTACGGTGCAAAATTATGCTGAGAAAAAAAATTAAGGATGAAGTCGTATTATTTTTCACTGGTCTTTAAAGGCTCAAGCAGAAAAAGAGGGAGAATGGAAACATGAGTTGAGGTTAAATTTATACTAAGATGTAGAATTACCATCCTGTTTGTTGAAATGATAAATGGACATTGATCTAAAAAAGAAAGTTGTCAGTTTTTAAAATATTTTCTTTGAAATTACTATGCAGTCATATTACCTCTAATATAAGCCAGAAATTGGGTCAACTTTTAGTTTCTAAATGTACATGGATTAGCTTCTTCCAAATATATTTGATCCGATACTTAAATATAAAGTAAGGGACTGGAGAGATGGCACAGCCATTAAGAACCATTTATCACCTAAAGTTTGTTCCCAGCACCCACAAGAGGCCACTAAAAATTGTCTGTAACTTCACCCCAAGACGACTCTCTCTTGGCTTTCACAGGTACCCATACAAGTATTGAAGACACACACAGACACACAAATGAAATAAATCTTTAAAAATAACTTTCAGCATAAAGCAAATAATAATGTTTTAGAGTTGAGTTAGACATCCTTAGCACTGACTTAACCTTTCTGAACAATCAGGTATCAATACCATTGAAGGACATAGCTAGACAAACCAGTGCTTTGAGCTTTCCACAGCGAGGCAACGACACACAGAGTGAGCTGTTCAAGGTGAACGTATCCCAGGTACGAAAAATCCAGGTGAAACTCCAGAACCACTAAAACACCACATCTCTAAACCAGCGTGTGCACCACAGCATCCAGGGAAAAGGAACATCTCGACAACCAACACAGCTGGTGGGCCTCTGACCCTGAATGAATCTATAAAGGTTCTTTCCAGGCCTGAAAGTTTACACACCTTCACTAAATATGAATTTTGTTCTAAACTTTATTTGAACTTCAAAGATGTATTTCCAACAGTTATCATTATCATCATCCTTCCATCACGAACTTGGGAATAATAATAATAGGTGCCTTCCATGATATTAAATCACCAATAACAATGCTGCATGTATTGTTATTGGTGATTTATCTTAAGATGTAACTTAAAGTGTTTTTAAAGCTAATTATTCTATAATATTGTCTTCATTCATAAACTTGGAGATTATGCCATGTTTCTCCAGCCCTTCTGAGTGCCTCTTGCTGTTCTCTAGCCTACTTTGTCCAGGATGCTGCTCTCTAGGGACTTTGTCACAAAATTTCTGGCACCTGATTTTCTCTTCCACCTCTGTCTGGGATAAAAGTGTGCATCACCACATACAGGTTTGTCATCAATGGTGGGTGCTCAAACTCAGGTCCTCACGTTTGCGCAGCAAGAACTTCACCCAATAAACCACCTCCCTAGCCATACCCTCTTAATCCCAGACAATCTAGGCCGGGGAAGTCCTTGTGAGAGGTCACAGAAAAATATCAAGGAGAATATTAAGTAAGACAGTGACAGTTTACTCACTCTTCTCAAAAGAGAAGGCTATCACTGGTTCTGTGATATGTTTTCTTTTTTCCTCTTTGTTTCATTCTTATAATCTCAAAAGAATTCTTTTTTATATCATTATGGACAGATTACAAAAATGTAAGTAGGAATTAATACAGGGTGAATTAATATGGGTTTCCATACAGGGGTCCAGTCATAATGCCGATTGTCCGTGTGCACTAGGAACTTACTTGTACTCTTGGTAAGATAAGTATTTTTATTTTCCCTTTTCCCTAGAAAAAATAAAATTCCAATATTATCTGTTTCTTAAACATAATTTTATTATCTTCTGAGATGGCTGAATAAGTTGTACAAATGTTGTTTTTCTTTATACCAAAGTAGATTAAAATATCGAGGTGTATGATTGCTGCTACTTCATAATCACATTATCCCTTCAGGAATGAGCTCCTGAGTCCTTTTCTTGATATGCTACAAAAAAAAAAAATGCAATTGTAACAACCAGAACTTAAATAGAATATGTATTTCATTTAAGCTTTATCTGGAGATGGCTGTAGTATTTCAAGTTTTAAGATATATATTTAATAAACAGAATAGATACTTTAGTGGCATTTTCTTACAAGAATGATATGGCCCTATTTGTTTACTTTTTGACAAGTTATTTTGGCTTTGGGATACTGTAATGTATTGTCTTGTGAACTCTTAGAAATTTTTAGTTGGTGCTATAGCCAAATACTGTTTTCCCAAATAAAATATAAGTAGTTCTTAAAGACTTCATTATAATCTTATTAAAAATGAAAAGTGATATTTTTAAAAATGACATATTTTCCAATGAACTGATCTTTGTAACATATTAAAACATGTAATATACTAACTAATCTTTGTAACATATTAAATCATGTAATATATAAATTAATCTTTGTAACATATTAAACCATGTAATATACTAACTAATCTTTGTAACATATTAAACCATGTAATATATAAATTAATATTTGTAACATATTACACCCACCAAAAAGTACATGAAATTTGCCAGTACATATATATTTCATTTTACAGATCTTCACATGTATTTAATTTGTGAATCTGAGATCAATAAACACATTTTATTCAAAGCAAATGAATGCACCCTGGAACATGCCTTGAACTCAAAACCCAGCTTCAAAATTGTCTGTTTTTCAAAAAAGTTGTCTTTGCCTTCATATTTATAACACTGTGGAACTATTATGTTGAAGGCTAAGATAGAGCACAGACATGGCAGTAAAGCCAAGCATGAAGTCAAATGTAAAATCTTGTACATACAGGGAACTACAGGCTCTGGGAAATAAGGTCACTGCCTCATGAGGGACCATCAGGCCTTCAGAACTTCAGGTGTCCTTTTGGTTTCTTGAATAAATCAGGAGCTGTTTCATTACTCCAATTAGGGAAAACAGTTGAGTACATGTTAATACTGTCAGCTTAGCCATTTCACTAAAATATTTTATAATTAGGAGTGCCAGTGCAGTGCTCAGTAGTGTCACCTTGACATGGTTTCACAGAGAATCTTCTCGGGGTTTCTGGGAGGGACTTTCCAGAGTGGCTTCAGAGAAGGACGGCACAGCCCCGTGTGGGCAGCATGATTTGGTAGAGGGTGGCCCTGACCTGAATAATAAGTGAGCTGAGGACGAGCATGGATCCATCTCTGATTTTTGGCTGTGGATATAAAGGTGAGTGGCCACCTCCTTGTTCCCACCACCCTGACTTCCCTGACACCCCGGACTGTAGCCTAACACTGTGAGTCAAAGCAAACACTTCATTACATTGTTTTGACTACATAATTATAACAGTAATGAGAACATTTAACATTTAACAAACAATTATTACATTGGATATATTTTAAAAATAAAACAAATTATTTACATTTTCCTAAAATTAAAATGTAACCATGTGGAAATGTCAACTTATGATTGCATTGTAATTGGGAATTGTATTCCTTCACTCACTTTAGGAAACATGACAGTGCTAATTATATAAATTTAGAAGATCCATTTTTATCAATAAGGCTTTTGCATTTTAAGTTTTATTCTGCAATAAAAGACAAACATAAAATATGTTCTTTCTGTCATATTAACACCACCATGAAGAACAAAGGAATGTCAGCAATTGTCTTTGAAGAGAAAAGGTGTGAGATTCTTCAACATAGACAAGAACAGGGCATTAAATTTATGAATAAATTGTGTTTGAAATTTGTTGTGTCCTACATAAGTACACTTGAATTGATAATTTGTCTGCCTCTAGGCCAGAAATTCTGATTGAGGACAAATGAAAAGACAAAAACAGAAATGTTTCCTTGAAGAAATAATTTGATTATATATGTAGGCATATGTGAGTGTGTGTGTGGGGGGGTGCATGTGTGCATACATGTGAATGTGTCTGCATGTATGTATATATATATATATATATATACATGTGTCTGCATATATATATAGCATCTGTTTAATAGTGTGCATCTTGGAACTAGAGAAGCTCATATGAGTGAGCTAACGCAGACCCAGAAGGATGCACATGGCATCTATTCACTTATACTTGGATTTTAGCCATATAATATAGGATAACTATACTACAACGAATACACCAAAGGGAACATGAACATAGACATTTTTTTTTCCTGTCAATGAGACACTTTTCCCTAGTGGTGCTGCCTTGTAGGCCCCCAGTGTATGAGGAGGCTCTTGGCCCTCATATGACTGCTGAACTGGGGCAGGGAACTGTTATGTAGGGACACTCCACTCCAGAGGAGTGGGATGGAAGGGATAGGGGGTAGACGGTGGGAGGGCGGGACTGGGAGGGGTGGAAAGAGGACATTATGATGGAGATGTAATCTGAAGCAATAAATAAATAAGTTAAAATAAAAGAGTATGCATCTTGTTTGTGTGGAGAGGACCTCAAATTCCTTTCATGAAGTATTGTGAAAGAAGAGGAAGAAGAAAATATGTACTAAAAACCATTGAAGAATCATCTTCCTTATGGAACTAAAAAAGTGTTAGTGGTGATCAGTCTCAGACACTTGGGAAAGAGGAGGAGGAGCCCATCCCTATTAACAATTAACTTAAAAAACAAGTGTAAATCCAAGTGTATATAAACAAGTATGCTCCAGGAAAAATAGCTTTTCATAGATGCTTTAGATCCAGAGGCACATATATTACACAACAAGGGTGTCATCTAGGGCGAGCAATTCCCTGGAAACATCCTAAACTTTGTAGTACTTGAGAGACACTTCCACCACAGAAGGATAGCTGGAGACCAGTCCTCAGCACTGATCTAACCTCATGCCTTGAATAATCAGGTAGATGCCTCTGTTGTTGCTACTTGCCTTTAACCTCAAGAGAAGACATAACGTAAGTGGATTTCCAGCATTGATTTCTGAATTTTCCTAATTGAGAAGAAGAATGATTTCCTATGTTTTACTTTTGTTAGATGTTTAAAAAAAAGAGAGAGAAAACAGCTTGAAATCTGGAATGATGATACCTCCAGATGTTTCTTTATTGTACAGGATTGATTTAGCTATTCTGGGTTTTTTGTTATTCCATATGAAGTTGAGAATTGCTTTTCCAGGTCTATAAAGAATTGTGGTGGTATTTTTGATAGGAATTGCATTGAATCCGTATATTGCTTTTGACAGGATGGCCATTTTTATTACATTGATCCTACCTATCCATGAGCATGGGAGAGCTTTCCATCTTCTGATGTCCTCTTCAATTTCTTTCTGCAAGGACTTGAAATTCTTGTCATACAGCTCTTTCACTTGCTTGGTTAGAGTTACCCCCAGGTATTTTATATTGTTTGTGGCTATTGTGAAGGGTGTTGTTTCCCTAATTTCTTTCTCAGCCCATTTATTTTTTGTATAAACAAGGGCTTCTGATTTTTTTTAATTAATTTTGTATCCAGCCACGTTGCTGAAGGTGTTTATCAGCTGTAAGAGTACTCTGGTGGAATTTTTGGGGTCTTTAATAATAAAAACAGCATGGTACCAGTATAGAAACAGACCAATGGATCAATGGAAACATATTAAAGACCCAGAAATTAACCCACACACCTATGGTCACTTAATTTTTTGACAAAGAAGCCAAAACCATACAATAGAAAAAGAACAGCATCTTCAACAAATGGTGCTGGTCCAACTGGATGTCCACATGGAAAAGAATGAAATTCTTATCACCTTGTACAAAACTTAAGTCCAAGTGGATCAAAGACCTTAACCTAAGGCCGGTCACACTAAATCTATTAGAAGAGAAAGTGGGAAAATCCCTCAAACTCATTGGCACAGGTGACAACTTCCTGATCAGAACACCAACAGCTCAGGATCTAAGACAAACAATCAATAAATGGGACCTCATGAAACTGAAAAGCTTCTGTAAGGCAAAAGACACTGTCATTCAAACAAAAAGGCAACCTACAGATTGGGAAAAAAATCTTCACCAACCCCACATCTGACAGAGGTCTAATATCCAAAATTTGCAAAGAACTCAAGAAATTAAATGTCAAGAAACCAAATAATCCAATCAAAAAACGGGGAACAGAGCTAAACAAAGAATTCACAAGGGAGGAATCCCTAATGGCTGAGAGACACTTGAAGAAATGCTCAGCATCCTTAATCATCAGAGAAATGCAACTCAAGATGACTCTGAGATTCCATCTAACCCCTGTCAGAATGACTAAGATCAAAAGCTCAAATGACAGCACATGCTGGTGAGGGTGTGGAGAAAGGGAAACCCTCCTCCATTGCTGGTGGGAGTGCAGGTTTGTGCAACCACTTTGGAGGACAGTCTGGTGATATTTTAGAAAACTTAGAATAGCTCTGTCTGGGGACCCAGCCATAACACTTCTGGGTATACATTCAAATGACTCCTCACCAAATCACAAAGTAGTTTCCTCATCTATGTTCATAGCAGCCTTATTTGTAATAGCTAGAAACTGAAAACAACCCAGATGTCCCTTAACTGAAGAATGGATTAAAAAACTGTGTTACATCTACACTATGGAATATTATTCAGATATGAGAACAATGAAATCATGCAATTTGCAGCCAAATAGATGGAACTAGAAAAGCTCATCCTGAGTGAGCTAACCCAGACCCAGAAAGATGTACATGGCATCTACTAACTTATAAATGGATTTTAGCCATATAGTACATGATAACTATTCTACAACCAACAGACTGAAAGGAACAGGAACATAGACTTTATTACTTGTTCGTGGGACATTTTGTCACAGTGGAGCTGCTATGTAGGCCCGAGTGCAAAAGGAAGCTCTTAGCTCTCATATGGCTGCTGAACTGAAGGGGGCTGATATGTAGGGTACCCTACCCTGGAAGAGTAGGATAGATGGGAATGGGTGAAGAGGGTGGGAATATGGGGCTGGGAGGGGTGGAGGGAGGAGACTGTGGTGGAGATATAAATTGAAATTAAAAATGAACATAAAAGAGACTCTTGCTTAACATCTTCCTGCAGTACTTGGAACAAATAGAGAGACTCAGAACTGGCCAGTGTGCAGAGAATGGGAGACATTGCCAACCCAGGCCTGAATACAGTATCTTCACCAAACCCCTCCACCTTGGGGATCATAAGAACCAGAGGGAATGGAGGACACCAATGAAACAAGCCTTCTAGACACAACAGGACTGACACATCTATGAACTTACAAAAACTGGAAGGATACATAGGGCCTGCAGAAATCTAAGCCAGGTGGGCTTTCAGTGCTGAGAGGGGAAATGAACATACATCCTCATTCCTAACCCAGAAGTTATCTTCAGTTTAACTCAGTGGTATTTTGGATATGTTTGTTTGTTTTGTGTTTATTTGTTTGATTTTTGTCTATTCATGATTTGTCTGGGCATTTTTTTCTTATAGGTCTTTTGCTTATATATTATGGTTTCTAATTTTATGTCTTTATGAAATCTCTGTGTGTGCAAATTTCTTTATCTCTACATCTATGTGTTTCTTGTGCTTTTTGTCTCTTTTTTCTGCTTTTTTTCTTACTGAGGTGTTTTGTTTTTATCTTCCTTCATTTCACTTTTTTTCTGTTTTAAAAAATGTGTGTTTGTTTGTTAATGAAAAAAAAAGAAAGAGTGTGGATTTGAGTGGGTGGGGAAATGGCAAGATCTGGAAAACCATAACCAGAATATACTTTATGAAAAACTAGTGTTTTAATTAAAAAAGAATAACTTAAAAATTAATAGTTCTTCCTCCCAATTTTATCTGATTACAGAGTACTACAAGTGTCAAAATTATTAGCTGTTATCAATTTAATCATAGTTACATCATAAAAATGTAAACTAATAAATTCAATTTCTCTGATAGGAAAGAAGTTACAATATAATCAATTTCCAGTGTTTATTGTTTTATTGTCAAAGAAAATGAAATTATACCCTCTCCAAGATAGAAATAAACAACACCACACACAAAAATATCACATAAATTGGTGGCTGTGTGTATATAGTTATATTATCTTTTCCCGATAAGTGAATTTAAGAAATCGTATATTTAAAGAATATGAAACTGAATTGAATGAGCTGAAGTTTAACTTAAAGTGCTAACAAAAGTGTTTAATAAACAATGGTACTGCTTCGTAGATCCCTAATGAATGAAGAGGCTCTTGGCCCTCATATGACCTCTCAACTGAGATGAGGGACTGTTATATAAGGACACCCCACCCCAGAGAAATGGGATGGAAGGGTTAGGAGGTAAAGAAAAAAAAATGAAATGTGATGTTTCGGCCTTTTACTACTAATTGTCATAAACTGTTTAGGTTAATTAAGAAATGCAAACTATTGGTTATGCAAGCCAGTCATTCAGTTAGGTACTATGACAGACTATTATAGTTACGTTCTAAGCTAATCAGAAATAAACTGGCAAGAGACAAGCAACATCTGCTTACCCTAATAGAAGAGATAGATAGGGCCTCTTCAAAAACCTCAAGAGATCTGCAGAATATGGCATTCAAAGATGTTTTCGTAAGTTTAGATTTTTTTTTATATCAAGACATATCAACTCCTGACAGTACCCCCTATTCTCCTCCAAGTAGAAGATGAGCATCGAATAATCTCCAGTGGGAGATGATTGAATTAGTCGCAAGCCTATCTCTTGGTAGGAAAAGCCCCTTTCTCCAACTGTAGACAGAATGCTGTCCAAAAAGGACAAAACCTGGAAGCAGGTAAGTCGACAGCCTAGCTCTGCCAAGACAGGGTAGGTAAGTCCTTCATAACCCCTGCTCTACAATCAATGTCTGTCAGAGAAATGGGGCCAAATGACTGAAGATCGATGCTGTAATGTATGGAGAGAAAATGGGAACTGTCCAGCCACAGGTATGTCATTTCTTAGTTTGGGAAGCTGCAGACCCTGTACTTCCTATAAAATCAGATATATTTATCCCTCTCAGGTCTCTGAGGTGGTTGAAGAACAGATAGCTAGAGTCTCATAATTAAATTTTGAGTTGTTTAGGAGTCAAGAGAGTGTTATAAATCTAAGAAGATACTTTTAAAATTTTGTTGCAATTTAGAATGATTGTTGAGTCAGATATAGAACCTTAAACTCATGGAGATGTTTAGATAGTAGAATGTTAAAGTCAGGTACCAAATACATATGGACTGGTCATTGGGAATGTACGTTAAGCATTATAACCCTCATAACTGTGGCCTAATTACCTCTGTTGTACTGTATTGTATTTGTTATTATAAGAGAAAGAGCCATTTGTTGGACTGAAAGGGGAAACTGGAGGGGGAATAGGGAGGGGACTGCGATTGAGATGTAACTTGAAGAAATAAAAAATAAAGGAAAAAAAAACAATTAAGTATCTTCTTAGATCTATAACACCCTCTTGATTCTTAAACAACTCAAAATTTAACTATGAGACTCTAGCTGTCTATTCTTCAACCACCTCAGAGACCTGAGAGGGATAAATATATCTGCTTATATAGGAAGTGCAGGGCCTACAGCTTCCAAGACTAAGAAAGGACATACCAATGACTGCCTGGACAGTTCCCATTTTCTCTCCATACATTCCTGCATCAGTCTTCAGGCTTTGGGTCCTGTTTCTCTGACAGACATTTGTTGTAGAGCAGGGATTATGAAGGACTTACCTACCCTGTCTTGGCAGAGTTAGGCTGTCGACTTCCCTGCTACCAAGTTTTGTCCTTTTTGGACAGCAGTCTGTCTGCAGTTGGTGCAAGGGGTTTTTTCATGCCAAGAGATAGGCTTGCACCTAATTCAACCATCTTACAGTGGAGGTTCTTCGATGCTTATCTTCTACTTGGAGTAGAATAGGGGGTGCTGTCAGGCGCTGATATGTCTCGATATCAAAAAAAAAAGAAAAGAAAATCTTAATTTAAGATAACATCTTTGAATGCCATATTCTGCAGATCTCTTGGGGTTTTTGAAGATGCCCTATCCATCTCTTGTATTTAGATAAGCAAAAGTGTGTTGCAAGTTAATATGAATGTTGAGTCACATATAGACCTTTAAACTCATGGAGATGGTTAGATAGTAGAATGTTAAAGTCAGGGGCCAAATATGTATAAACTGGACATTGGGAAGGTATACTGGGCCATTTAACTCTCATAAATGTGGCATATTTATATCTGTTGTTTTGTATTATACTTACTGTTATAAGAGAAGGAACCATCTGTTGGACTGAAAGGGGAAACTTCTGGGGGGAAGAGGGTGGAAGGGCGGGATAGGAAGGGGGAATAGGGAGGGGTTTGTGACTGAGATGTAACTTGAAGAAAAAAAAATAAAGTATTTAAAAAAATAAAAAAGATAAAAAGAAAACACAGATAATTACTTTATGATTCACAATAGTGGTAAAGTTACAGCTATGAAGTAGCAATGAAAATAATTTTATGGTTGGAGGTCACCACAACATGGGAAGCTGTACTAAAGGGTTGCAGCATTAGGAAGGTTGAGAACTACTGCTCTAAAGAACCCTAATATACCTGGTAAAGTCCTAGCTACTAATCAGGGACTCATGGGAAGAACAGACAGGGAAAGACAACATTTTCTTATTCTTTAAATATTCACATTATTTTATATCAAACCTTTCCAACTATATATATCATTTAGTTTATATTTGAATTATTCATATATGTAATTCATGTATTTAAATCTAAGTGGACTCAGATTGATGTATAATAGCAAGAGATGTTAAAAATGAAGAATGAGGCTGAGTGGTGATGGTGCACACACCTTTAATCTCAGCACTCGGGAGGCAAAGGCAGGCGGATATCTGAGTTTGAGGCCAATCTGCTCTACAGAGTGAGTTCCAGGACAGCCAGGGACACACAGAGACCCCTATCTGGAAAAACTAAAAACCAAAAAATTTAAAAATAATAAAAAGAATAGTATTTTATGAATATTTGTGTTTAGTAGGAAGTGTGAAAAGACAGGTGATGTTCCAGCTTGAATAAAGGTAACATTTGTTGGTTTGTAAAAAAAAAAAAAAAAAAACAAATAAGTTAGACAAAAATGCTATAACAAAAAGTAAATCATTCAAATCATAGTTAATTAGAAGTATTCCAACTGCTAATGCGTTTCTAACCAAATAATTTCTCTGTTTAATTAGGTATAGTAATGTTGTAAGTCTTTTGTTACTCTGTAGTATTCATTATTTCTTATTTCAGACAGGGTTCAAAATTGTTTCCAATTAGAAAACTTTATTGATAAATATAAGATATCCATCCAAGGAACTGTGGCTACAGAATTGTGTGGAATACTTTCTATCAGTACTTAAGCATGCAAAACTCATAATTAACTATCATTCTCCTAGAAGACAAATGGTGAAAGAATAACTGTCTATTTATGTGATCTCTTCCTCTCATTAGCTATTACAAAGGCTCAGTTAAATAATCATGCTGTCACCAGACTTTCAACATATGTGAAGTTGAAAATGATGAAAGTGTTGGCCCCAGGTCTCTTTAAAGTGGGTCATAATAATTTAGTCAAAAAAGAAATATGTAAACAGATCCCTCCATTGCCATACAGATTTTTTTTACAGTCTCCTAGGACAAGCTTTTAATTCAAGAGGTTTTTGAGGGAAACATCAGTCCCACATCAGGATATATGACAAATTACAAGAATTCATATTGATTACATGACTTCTTTCAGAAGTGAGTCTATTATTAGGAAAATGTATTTATGAAAACAACAATAATTCTGTTAGGTTGTTATCCTCATTAAGTGTGTTACAATTTTCAATTATGGTAGAAGCCCAGGAAAAGCTGTGCATTAAAATTTGGCAATGCCCAGACATGAAGGCCGCTAAATCCGGGACTCAGGAACTCCCATTTGGAGAGGCGCCTGGTAAGATCGACTCGAATACACAGCAGGCAGAATCAGATCCCACAAGGTGATCACTCACTGGCCTACTAGGCTCCCCACACCTCAGGCGGACCTTATAGCTATTTAGGAAACTTTGTGGGCTAGTTGAAGTCTTAGAAAGGCAGAAACAGGGTGCACGGCAGGAGGTCCGCAGCCACGCAAGCCGCAGCTAAGGAACCGGGCAGAAGCCCACACACGGGGGCAGGGCAGAGGTGTGCGCCCGCAGCGGAGGAGCCGGGCGGGAAGCCTGCACAGTGAAGTGGCAGGGCTGGGATAGCACAGAGGCACACAGAGGCAGAGATAGCAGCGGAGATGCACAGAGGCTGAGGGCTCCAAAACGTGGAAGCCAGAAGCCCTGGGACCAAAGCTGTATTCTGGAAAATCCAGACATATTAGGTGGGGAGCCGGGCCCACTCAGTCTCCTTGGGGACACCCAGAGTCCACAGAATCCATGCCTGAACAAACAGGTCCATACCATCAGAACCACTACAGACTGATCACATAGTGTGCAACATAGAGAAGTCTGAATTGGGAGCAGTGAAACAATCCCAGGTCATTCCTCATTACCTGGGAATAGGCTGCACCAACTCACAGTGCTTCAGGTTTTAGAAACACAGTGACCCTGAGATCCCCCTGTAAGCAATGACAGGCAAGCAATTCGACTGCTACACCAAAGCATCCCCTGTGGATCCAAGCCCAGAAGATGACGAGAGCAGACAGCTAAAAACATCCATATGGCCAAAGGTCCAAGAAAAAACAGAAATCAAGGAAATATGACTCCAAAAACGCAGAACTATCCTAGCTCATCCAATTCGGATGACCTCACAACAGCAGAAACACATGAAAACGATGACAATTCTACATTATGGAAAATGATAGAGTCCCTTAAAGAAGAACTTAAATCTATGAAGGATTTCAAAGAAGCCACAATTTTACAAGTCAAAACAACGAATAACACCATTAAAGAGCTCCAAGCCAAGGTAACTCAGCTTGAACAGGAAAAGGACAGAGCAATGAAAGGTTTCCAGGCAAAAACAAGCAAACTGGAGAAGGAAATGTACAAAACGAACAATACCATTCAAGACATGAAAATAGAAATAGAAACAATAAAGAAAACACAGTCAGAGTTAAAAGAGGAAGTGGAGAATCAAGGGAAGAGAACAGGAACTACAGATGTGAGTATCAAAAATAGGATGCAAGAGATGGAAGACAGGATCTCAGGCATGGAAGATATCAGTAAAACATCCAAAGAAAATGAGAAGGCTATAAATTCTCTCACCCACAACATCCAAGAAATCAAGGACTCAATGAAAAGTCAGAACCTAAGAATTATAGGCATAGAGGAAAGAGAAGACTCCCGACTCCAAGGTCCAGAAAATATCTTCAACAAAATCATAGAGGAAAACTTCCCAAACCTGAAAAAAGAGATGCCAATAAAAATCCAAGAGGCTTACAGAACACCAAACAGATTAGACCAGAAAAGAAACTCCTCTCGCCACATAATAATTGAAACCCCAAATGTACAGAACAAAGAAAGAATATTAAAAGCTGTAAGAGAAAAAGGTCAAGTCACATACAATGGCAGACCCATCAGAATTACACCTGACTTATCCTCAGAATCTTTAAAAGCTAGAAGGGCCTGGACAGATATCCTACAAGTCCAGAGAGAACATAGGTGCCCAACCAGACTACTATACCCAGCAAAACTCTCTATCAACATAGATGGAGAAAACAAGATATTCCATGACAAAATCAAATTTAAACATTATCTACTCACAATCCCAGCCCTACAGAAAATCCTAGAAGGAAAATTCCAACCCAGAGAAGAAAACTCCACCCAAGAAAACAGAGGGAATAGAAAACCCCACAGCAACTAAACCAAAAGATGCACAGGACGATCACCTATACCAAAATAATGGGAAATAACAACCCCAGGTCACTAATATCCATCAACATCAATGGATTCAACTTGCCAATAAAAAGACACAGACTTAATGATTGGATCTGTAAACAAGAACCATCTTTTTGCTGCAAACAAGAAACACAACTCACTATCAAAGATAGCCACTACCTCAGATTAAACGGCTGGGAAAAGGTTTTCCAAGCAAATGGACCCAGGAAGCAAGCTGGAATAGCCTTCCTAATATCAAACAAAACAGACTTCCAACTGAAGTTAATGAAAAAAGACAGAGAAGGGCATTATATACTCATTAAAGGGAATATTCATCAAGAGGACATCTTTATATTGAACATCTATGTCCCAAATAAAAAGGCACCTACATTTATAAAAGAAACGCTTCTAAAACTTAAATTGCACATCGATCCAAACACATTAGTAGTGGGAGACTTCAACACCGCACTCACAACAATGGACAGATCATCAAGACTGAGGCCAAACAGAGAAATATTGAGTCTAACAGAGATTATGAACCAAATGGACCTAAGTGATATCTACAGAACGTTTCACCCAAACACAAAGAAATACACCTTCTTCTCAGCACCTCATGGAACCTTCTCCAAAATCGACCACATAGTCGGACACAAAGATAGTCTCAACACATACAAGAAAACTGAAATAACATCTTGTATCTTATCAAACCACCATGGAATAAATTTGGTCTTCAACAGCAAAAGAATCAACAGAAAGCCTACACAAACATGGAAATTGAACAGCTCCTTACTGGATGACTACTGGGTCAGGGAATAAATAAAGAAGGAAATCAAAGACTTCTTAAAATCCAACGACAATGAAGGCACAACATACCCAAACCTATCGGATACAATGAAAGCTGTGCTACAAAGAAAGCTCATAGCACTAAGTGCCTTCAAAAAGAAAACTGTGACAGCTCATATTAGTGAATTAACAGCTAAACTGGGTGAGTTGGAAAAAAAAGAAGCAAACACTCCCAAGAGGAGCAGAAGGCAGGGGATCATCAAACGTAGGGATGAAATCAACCACTTAGAAACAAAAAGAACTATACAAAGAATCAATGAAACCAAGAGTTGGTTCTTCAAGAAAATACAAAATAAACAGACCCTTAGCCAAACTAACTAAAAGACAGAGGAAGAAAACACAAATCAACAAAATCAGAAATGAAAAGGGAGAAATAACAACAGACATTGAGGAAATCCAGAGAATATTTGGATCCTACTTTAAAAATTTATACTCCACCAAATTTGAAAACTTAAGTGAAATGGACAATTTTCTTAATAGATTCCACCTACCGAAGATAAATCAAGATCAGATAAACAGATTAAAGAGCCATATAACCCCTAAGGAAATAGAAAGAGTCATTAACAATCTCCCAAACAAAAAAGCCCAGGGCCAGATGGCTTTAGCACGGAATTCTACCGGACTTTCAAAAAGGAGCTAACACCAATACTTTTCAAACTCTTTCACAAAATAGAATCTGAAAGAACATTGCCAAACTCATTCTATGAGGCCACAGTCACCCTGATTCCTAAACCACACAAAGACCCAAAAAAGAAAGAGAACTTCAGACCAATCTCCCTCATGAACATAGATGCAAAAATACTTAATAAAATACTAGCAAACCGAATTAAAGAACACATCAAAAGTATCATACACCATGATCAAGTAGGCTTCATCGCAGGAATGCAGGGATGGTTCAACATATGAAAGTCTATCAACGTCATTCACCATATAAACAAGATGAAAGAAAAAAACCACATGATAATCTCGCTGGATGCAGAAAAAGCATTTGACAAAATCCAACACCCCTTCATGCTAAAAGTTCTGGAGAGAACGGGCATACAAGGACCATACCTAGAAATAATAAAGGCAATATACAGCAGGCCAGTGGCTAACATAAAATTAAATGGAGAGAAACTTGAAGCATTTCCTCTAAACTCAGGGACAAGACAAGGATGTCCACTTTCTCCATATCTCTTCAATATAGTACTTGAAATTCTTGCTAGAGCAATAAGACAACTAAAGGACATCACGGGGATAAACATTGGAAAGGAAGAAGTCAAATTATCCCTATTTGCAGATGATATGATAGTATACATAAGCGACCCCAAAAATTCCACCAGAGAACCCATACAGCTGATAAAACCCTTCAGCAAAGTGGCTGGATACAAAATTAATTCAAAAAATCAGAAGCCCTGTAGAGAGCTGCGATGTGCTGCACCCTAAAGATGGCGCCGGTTTCCGCCTTCCACCAGCCCGACGGTGAGCGCTCTTGGTGGTAAACAAGTCCATATTTGGCTAAGACCGCTGATCTGGCTTGCTTCCGCATACGTGGGCCTCTAAGATAGCATTACGTGGCTTTACTTGATTGGCTGTTCATTTAGTATTTAGCCTGTAGGTTGGGTCTGCCCGGCATTCAGAAGACTGTTTTCAAAGGACCTGAATAAACTGCTTGAGAAGAGCTTTTGTGAGTTGTGTCATCCTTGCTGGTCGAGGGGGATGCGACAAGTGGTGGCCCGTAAGGGGAACCAGAAAAGACTCAGAACTCCTGCAGTCAGGGGCAGCGCGCTTGTAAGTTCCTGGGATAAATTGGGACAATAAAATTTCACGGAAATAGTGAACACAAGGTAAAGTTTCGCGGAGATTGCGAACAAAAGGTAAAGTTTCGCGGAGATTGCGAACAAAAGGTAAAGTTTCGCGGAGATTGCGAACAAAAGGTAAAGTTTCGCGGAGATAGTGAACAAAAGGTAAAGTTTCGTGGGGAAGCTGCGAACCGAAAGTAAATTTTTAATCATGGGATTGTCTCAATCACATCCAATTTTTCTGGCTCTTCAGGAGCTACTTTTAGCTAGGAATTTGAAAATTAAGAAGTCTACCCTAGAGAGATTTTTGAATGAATGCGACTCCGTGGCTCCGTGGTTTGTGGTGTCCGGGAATCTTACGGTATCCTGCTGGGACAAATTAGGCAGGGACTTGGATTTTGCCTGGGAGCAAAGTACATTGCAGGGAGGAGCACGGCCTATTTGGAGACTTGTTCGGAGTTGTTTAGGAGATCAGAGATATCGCAAGGCCGTGGAAAAAGGACAAAAGGCATTAGAACAGTTAAAAGAGGAGCGCTCGGTCAAATCTGGGAAAGATACTTTGGAAGAGGATAGCTCAGAGTCTAAAGAGGAACTTAAAATGTTAACAAAGAAAATGGAGAAGTCATCTTTGAGGAAGAGTTCTGACTGCACCCGGATAGAGCCCTCAGGTCCGGGGCCGCCTGTGCTGGCGCCGCCTTCATATAATGAGACTTCCCCTTCGAGTGGTCCTAGTGGGTGGTCATTCTGTCCAAATGTCTGGAGGGAAGTGAGACATAAGCTGTACTACCCTGCCTTTCAGGATGGAGGGGGAAATCATTATCATGAACCTCTTGATTTTAAGGTAATTAAAGCACTCGCTGAGTCTGTCCACACTTATGTGATTAATGCTGCTTTCACTGTAGCTCAGGTGGAAGCTCTTAGTCGTTATTGCATGACTCCTAGTGACTGGATGAGCTTGGCACGTGCCTGCCTGTCCTCAGGGCAGTATTTAGATTGGAAGGCTTTCTTGATTGAGTTTGCTAATGAACAAGCTGCTGCTAATCGTGCAGCAGGAAACCCAGCCAGGGATGTGGACATGCTTCTTGGGCAAGGTCGATATGCTCAACAACAA
>CAJQZJ010004760.1:821541-840702 GCA_907164525.1 Lophiomys imhausi | reverse complement strand
TTATTGCATGACTCCTAGTGACTGGATGAGCTTGGCACGTGCCTGCCTGTCCTCAGGGCAGTATTTAGATTGGAAGGCTTTCTTGATTGAGTTTGCTAATGAACAAGCTGCTGCTAATCGTGCAGCAGGAAACCCAGCCAGGGATGTGGACATGCTTCTTGGGCAAGGTCGATATGCTCAACAACAAACTGGGTATCCGGCTCAGGTGTTTGAGCAAATCAATTTAATCACAACCAGAGCTTGGAAATCATTGCCTAACAAAGGGGAAGTGAATGGCAATCTAACCAAGGTTATTCAGGATCCTCTGGAGCCTTTCCAGACTTCATGGCTATAATGGTTGAAGCAGCTGGAAGGGTATTTGGAGACCCTGATTTGGCAATGCCCTTAATTAAACAACTTGTGTATGAGCAATGTACAAAGGAGTGTAAAGCACTATCACCCCTTATAAAAACAAGGGGTTGGAAGCCTGGATGCCTCAGTGCAGACTGCCGCTACCTTGAATAATTTGTCAGCCAATGTAGCCACGGCCTTGGATGTATTGTGGCAGGTGGCCCAGATTGGCTGTGAGTGGAAAATGACTGGTTTGTGTGTGACCTCTGTGCCATATCAAAATTATACTGTAGCTGAAAATTTGTCTAAGCAACTCTCTCAGTATCTTACAGGAAATTGGTCTGGCGAGTTTGATGAAATGATGCAGAATCTGAGAACTGCCATCGTGCATGTGAATTCCACCTGGGTTAATGTCTCTGTTGCTGAAGGACTGTCAACATGGATCCTCCGAGCCATGAATCATCTGAAGGAATGGGCGGGAATGGGTGCCCTAGGAGGCATGTTCTTCCTAGTCAGTTTCATTGCCCTATGGTGTATCTGTAAGATGAGGATTTCACAGAGGAGAAGCAATGCCATGCTGGTGCAAGCCTTTGCTGCCTTGGAGGCTAGACAGCCACAAGCTTGGTTGACTGTCCTAAAGGACTAAGCTATCATCATGCTCAGGATGCGAGGCTAAGCACTGCACTTGGGGTCAGCTTCTAGCGACTTCAAGAAGGGCATGTTTGATTGCATATGGGTTGGTATCCTAGTTTCCCATCTCTGAGAAAAAGATACCGGACGGGTATGGCACCAGCCTGGTTGGCTACTGGGCGTGGGGTCATTATAATGTCCTTTACATACATATCAAAGATCAGGTGCTTGATATATCTACTAGGGATCCTCAACAGACTGCCACCAATCCTTTTGATTTATGGCTTTTGTGTGGAGCAAATTGTAGCTGTATGGATTTGGGACCTATCCTTATGCTTGGAGGAGGAATTTATCAAAGAGGTAGTTTTTCCCTAGGGTCCGCTACCAATCTGGATTTTTCTAGTGGTAGTGGCTCTGGTACTTGGTTTCATTCTTACCGCAATAAGACCTTTTCAGCTTCACCAGTATGTCTCTGGCCTCCTTTTCTGTGGATTGTAAGTAATGGGAGTGCATCCTTGGGTGAAGAAAAGTTAGTATGCACTCCGGGCACATGTTTTTATGCCCTATGCTGGAATGCCACAGCCTTTCCTGTGGCTGTGGTGACTAGAATGCCTCGATATGTACCAGTTCCTGTAGAGGCCCCTAATACCATGATGCTATTCAGGCTTAAAAGAGATTTTGGCATCACTGCAGCTATTGTTACTGCCATCACTGTTGCTGCTGTGGGGGCTACTGCCTCAGCTATTGCCTTGTCTAGTTCTATACAGACTGCCAATGCCTTGAATAACATCTCAGCCACTGTAGCACAGGCATTGGATACCCAGACCTCTATGAATTCTCATCTCAAAGGAGGCCTTATGATAGTTAATCAACGCATAGATTTAATACAAGAACAGATTGATTCTCTTTGGCAACTAGCACAATTGGGGTGTGAGTGGAAAATACAAGGTTTGTGTGTTACTTCCGTGCAGTATCAAAATTTTACAAAGGCTGCTAATTTGTCTAGACAATTGTCAAAGTTCCTCTTACAGGATTGGTCGGCTGAATTTGAAAATTTGATGAGAGAGCTGAGAGCGACAATCGTCCATATCAACTCCACTCGGGTGGATCTGAGCCTGGCCACTGGTTTGACTTCCTGGATACAGACGGCTATGGATCATCTTAAGGAGTGGGCGGGCGTAGGCTCTTTGGCAATACTGATGATACTAGCCTCTCTGGTTTGCCTATGGTGCATCTACAAGATGAGAGCCACACAGAAGCGTAATGCAGCCATGATTATACAGGCCCTTGTCGCCATTGAGTCGGGCCAGTCCCCTCAGGCATGGCTCGCTGCCATGAAGCCTTAAATCTTCACTGAGCATAGTCCCTGCCCACTAAGGTATTCGTTCCATGGATATTAGGGTCTGGCAAGTCAATGACGGAGTAGACGGGTAAGTCTCGGCCACCTAAGACAGGGCAGTCCCAAGTGGGGAGGCTGACCCAGAGACGGGAAAGAGTTTGAGCACCGCCCTCCTACAGGCTCAGGCCCACTGTGAGATCCCCAGATATGGGGATTACGGAGTCTTTCCAGGGACTTCTACCAACTTTAGAAAAAATAAAAAAGGGGGAACTGTAGAGAGCTGCGATGTGCCGCGCCCTAAAGATGGTGCCGGTTTCCGCCTTCCACCAGCCCGACGGTGAGTGCTCTCGGTGGTAAACAAGTCCATATTTGGCTAAGACCGCTGATCTAGCTTGCTTCCACATACGTGGGCCTCTAAGATAGCACTACGTGGCTTTACTTGATTGGCTGTTCATTTAGTATTTAGCCTGTGGGTTGGGTCTGCCCGGCATTCGGAAGACTGTTTTCAAGGGACCTGAATAAACTGCTTGAGAAGAGCTTTTGTGAGTTGCGTCATCCTTGCTGGTCTAGGGGGACACGACAAAGCCCTTCTTTATACAACAAACAAATGGGCTGAGAAAGAAATCAGGGAAACAACCCCCTTCACAATAGCCACAAAAAAAACCCCATAGAATAACTGGGGGTAACTCTAACCAAGTAATAAAGGACCCGTACAACAAGAACTTCAAGCCCTTGAAGAAAGAAATGGAAGAAGCCCTTAGAAGATGGAAAGATCTTCCATGCTCATGGATAGGTAGGATCAACATAATAAAAATGGCCATCCTACCAAAAGAAATATATAGATTCAATGCAATTGCTATCAAAATACCAACACAATTTTTATAGACTTGGAAAGAGCTATTCTTGATTTCATATGGAACAACAAAAAGCCCAGAATAGCTAAATCAATCCTGTACAATAAAAAAACATCTAGAGGTATCACCATCCCAGATTTTAAGCTGTACTACAGAGCAATAGTTGTAAAAACAGCATGGTATTGGTATAGAAACAGACCAGTAGATCAATGGAATTAAATTGAAAATCCAGAAATAGACCCACACACTTATGGCCACTTCATTTTTGACAAAGGAGCCAAAAGCGCACAATGGAAGAAGGACAGCATCTTCAACAAATGGTGCTGGTCCAACTGGATGTCCACTTGTAAAAGAATGAAATTAGACCCATACTTATCACCTTGTACAAAACTTAAATCCAAGTGGATCAAAGACCTTAATATAAGGCCAGTCACACTAAATCTACTAGAAGAAAAAGTGGGAGAAACCCTCGAACTCATTGGCACAGGTGACAACTTCCTGAACAGAACACCAACAGCTCAGGACCTGAGATCAACAACCAATAAATGGGACCTCATGAAACTGAAAAGCTTCTTTAAGGCAAAAGAAACTGTCATTCGAACAAAGCGGCAACCTACAGACTGGGAGAACATCTTCACCAACCCCACATCTGACAGAGGGCTAATATACAAAATCTACAAAGAATTCAAGAAATTAAATGCCAAGAAACCAAATAATCCAATCAAAAATGGGAGACGGAGCTAAATAGAGAATTCACAAAGGAGGAATCCCTAATGGTCGAGAGACACCTGAAAAATGCTCAAAATCCTTAATCATCGGAGAAATGCAACTCAAGACGACTCTGATATTCCATCTCACACCTGTCACAATGGCTAAGAGCAGAAATGACAGCACATGCTGGAGAGGGTGTGGAGAAAGGAGAGCCCTCCTCCTTTGCTGGTGGGAGTACAGGCTTGGGCAACCACAATGGAGGTCAGTCTGGCGATATCTTAGAAAATTTGGAATAGCTTTGCCTCAGGACCCAGCCATACCACTTCTGGGTATACACACAAATGACTCCTCACGGAGTCATAGGGAAATCTCCTCATCTATGTTCATAGCAACCTTATTTGTAATAGCTAGAAATTGGAAACAACCCAGATGCCCCTCAACTAAAGAATGAATTAAAAAACTGTGGTACATCTATACAAAGTAATATTACTCAGCTATCAGAAACAATGAAATTATGCAATTTGCAACCAAATTGATGGAACTAGAGGAGCTCATCCTGAGTGAGCTAACCCAGACTCAGAAGGATGCACATGGCATCTACTCACTTATAGTAGGATTTTAGCTATATAGTACAGGATATCTGTACTACAACCAACAAACCAAAAGGAACATCGACATAGACTTTTTTTCTTTTTCCTTTCTTTTTTTTTTTTGTTCTTTGTTTTTGTGGGTTTATGTGTTTGTTTGTCTTTTTTTTTTTCAGTTTTCCCTTCCTAGAGAGGAGACACCTTTCACTGGCGGTTCTGCCTCATAGGTCCCCAGTGTATGAAGAGGATCTTGGCCCTCATATGACTCCTTAACTGTGGCGAGGGACTGTTATGTAGGGACACTCCACCCCAGAGGAACAAGAGGGAAGGGTTAGGGGGTAGAGGATGAGAGGGTGGGGCTTGGAAGTGGGGAAAGAGGACAATATGATGGAGATGTAACCTGAAGCAACAAACAAATAAATTTATTAATTAAAAAAAGCAAGTAACAATTTAAAAACACTGTAAATAAAATAAAGGTTACAGCTGTTCAACCTGGTTTTATAAACCTCCAAGAGTCGAAAAAACTTAGAGCTAAGGTAAAATACATGAAATGTGTGGTGTTAGCCCATGCCTTTAACTTCAGCAGAGATGGGAGGAGCACTATAGAGTTAGTTGTCTTATAAATTCTAGAGTTACGCGGAACAGGGTGGTGAGGGTGCACACCCTTAATCCCATCATTCAAGAATAGTACACCCTCAATCCCAACACACTAGAGACAGAAAAAAGCAGATTTCAGAACTCAAGGTCAGCCTGATACAAAACAAACTCTAAATAGAGAAAAAGTTCTATCCAGGAGTGGTGGAGCACATGTTTAATCCCTTCAGATGGGAACCACAGGTATTTGACCCCAATAATTAGAATGCAGAGACAGACACATAGGATTTGGAAGGACTTAAGTTTAAAAGCTACTTACAAAAGGCCTACTCAATACAAACAAATTGTCCTTTGAGATCTCAAAATCTATACACTAAGGCATGTTTATCTCCAAAATAACAAAATAATTTCTTCTTTAATACAGATTGAAAGATAATACTTTATATATTGTCAAAAAACCAAATTTGCTTCAGGAGAAATATTTCCTGACCCCCCCCCCAAAAAAAAAAAAGGGTAATTGTCCCAGAGTTAGGATTAGGGCAGGGCTCTGTTCTTATTTTTCCAGATTTAAAGCATCCATTCAATGAATCCAGGGACAACTGGACAACGGAAACCTCAATAGAAAACAGAATCAGACACCAAAGATGACGAGTGGCCCAGATGATTCAGCCTTGCAGACTCCCTCAATAGCTGTTTCAATCAAAAGTCTACAACCACAACAACTCAAAATCGCTAAGATCGTTCAGGTCCACACACTTCCCCTGCCAGAACTTCAGTAAATCCTGGAAGATCAGCTTCTGTCTACAAACTTCTTAGGACATCTAAACAGCTGAGCACAAAAGGACTGAACATAAAAGGATTGTACTAACATTTTTAACCATTTTTCCATTCTGGTTCCGGCCCCAAACAGGTTTACTACGACCCAAATCAACAGGAAGTCATTTTAAGAGAGCGACGTCCCATGCCCAGAGGGTGGGGAGGGTGTTTCTCCCCACCCCCTTTTTGGTTATTTGATGGATAACAGAAAACTTTGTTATTTAGGGGAAGAGATTACAAGCTGTTAAATGGGTTTTGGAGGTTAGACCCAGAGACTTCCTTCTTTTTCTTTTCTGTATCCTTCTTTCTCTCCTATGTAGGAGTGCACAGACTTGAGAAAAATGGGACATAAACATAGTGTGGGAAGGACCAAGAAGAAGGGACAGATTATTGAATATGCCCTTATACCTTTGTATATAGATATAAAATTAGTATTATATTTGGCTAAAGTGGTATTGACCATTGTATATTGTGCAAAATTAAGATTGTATTGGACTACATCAGTATTTATCTTTGTATATTGTTACAAAATTAAGATTATAGTTGGCCACAATGGTATTGACCCTTTTATATTGATGTAATATTAAGATTGTATTGGGCTACATAGGCATTGATCTTTGTATATTAATACAAAATAAGAGTATATTTGGCCACATTAGTATTGATCTTTGTATATTGATACAAAATTAAAGGTAACACTTCTTAAAGGTATTGTACCTAGTGATACTTAAAAATGAAATGTGAATCTCTGGCCTCTTGATACCAACCGTCTTAAACCGTTTAGGATAGTTAAGAAATACAAACTCCTAGTCATGCAAGCATGTCATTTTGTTAGCTACTATGACAGTCTATCACAGATATCTCTAAGCTACTCAGAAATCAAGTGGTTAAGAGACAAGCAACATTTATTTATCTAAATACAAGAGATGGATAGGGCATCTTCAAAAACCCACAGAGATCTGCAGAATATGGCATTCAAAGATGTTTTCTTAAATTAAGATTTTTTTTGATATCAAGACATATCAGCTCCTGACAGCACCCCCTATTCTACTCCAAGTAGAAGATGAGCATTGAAGAATCTCCAGTGTGAGATGGTTGAATTAGTGGCAAGCCTATCTCTTGGCATGAAAAAACCCCTTGCTTCAACTGTAGACAGACTGCTGTCCAAAAAGTACAATACTTGGTAGCAGGGAAGTCGACAGCCTAGCTCTGCCAAGACAGGGTAGGTAAGTCCTTCATAATCCCTGCTCTACAATCAATGTCTGTCAGAGAAATGGGGCCAAACAGCTGAAGATTGATGCTGTAATGTATGGAGAGAAAACAGGAACTGTCCAGGCAGCCACTGATATGTCATTTCTTAGTTTTGGATGATGCAGGCCCTGCACTTCCTACATAATCAGATATATTTATCCCTCTCAGGTCTCTGAGGTGGTTGAAGAATAGATAGCTAGAGTCTCATAGTTAAATTTTGAGTTGTTTAGGAATCAATAGTGTGTTCTGGATCTAAGAAGATGATTTAAAATTGTGATGCAAGTTAGTATGAAAGCTGAGTCAGATATAGAACTTTAAACTCATGGAGATGTTTAGATGGTAGAATGTTAAAGTCAGGGGCCAAATATGTATGAACGGACATTGGGAATGTATGCTGGGCCATTTAACTCTCATAAATGTGGCGTATTTATTTGTGTTGTTTTGTATAGTATTTACTGTTATAAGAGAAGGAACCATTTGTTGGACTGAAAGGGGGAGCTGTTGGGGTGAAGAGGGTGGAAGGGTGGGACAGGAAGGGGGGATAGGGAAGGGATTGTGACTGAGGTGTATCTTGAAGAAATAAAAAAATAAAGTATAAAAAAGAATACTAAAAAAAATTGCAATGCTATAGATGGCCCATATCTTTATTCTTTTAGGTTATAGAATATGAATTCTATACAGAAGGAAGGAATTTTAGTAACAAAATATTAACAAAGTCTAAAGTAAACACTTGCAAGTAGAAGCAACAAAATCTGTAATGTTTACTATTTAAACATTATTTGATATTAGTAGGATGCTAAGGATTCTTGACAAAGCTGATACACTGGCATAATGTTGATACAAGACAGAGGCCACAATTGGAGCTAATTCACACATACACAGGTAGTCTTACTGACATACCAGCAAACATACATGCTTTCAACATGCACACACAATTAGAAACACATATAAATATAACACATAAGCAATTCATGCTAATACACAATCATCTTCATCCAAAATTATTCATGCACATAGATGCACAGAGAAATGTAAGACATACACATTCATACTCACTCAGGCATGGGCTCCACCCAACATTTATAAACATACTTAAACACAAATATAGGTTCATAGATGAACATATAGAGAAACACAGAGAACACACAGATAGATGCACACATAAAATATGCTCATGCAAAGATCCATAAATATCATGCCTATATGTGTATGTATGTATATATGCATTCATGTACAGACATAACATAAAGAAACACACTCAACAAAACACACACATACACATGCATACAGATACATACTTGCACATGTGCACAAAGACAACCATATGTGCATATAAAAATAACTATAAGACCATAGGCAAGGAAAAGTTACTTATTGGTAGCAGCTAAGACTTGGGTGTGTTTTATGAATTTATTTCTCAAGTGTTTATTCAATAATCTTAATTCAGTAATTTTTATTCAATGATCTTAAATTTTCAATGAGTAATGACAGAACTTTACAGTTTCAAACATGTGCAGGAAACAAGGAGTGAACAAGGTGAGTTCAAATGTGAAATGCAACAAGATGAAGTCTGTTGCTCATGTAGGTTCTAGGTAGACTGAAGAATTTTTATGAGCACAGGTAGACTGTCCCTTGGGGGAATGGTTCCTGTGGACTCGGTGTTGGGCTGCCCCAGATTGCCAGACTAAAATTTTAATTTTCATGCCATGGTATATGAAGCTGGAGCTTCTCGGCAATGATTAAGTAAAGAGGGCAGAGCCCAAATCTGGAGGTTGATGCCCTGATGAGAGAAGCCTGGGAAAGACTCCATATCAGCATACAACTTGAAAGATGATCAGTGAGCCAGAAATAAAGCCTTCATCTGAACAGAATCTACTGATGCCATGAATTGAACTGTCAGTCTCTAGAATTCTGATAAGAAAATCTGTGCTGTGTGTAAGTCTCAAGACTATTACTAGTAACAGAAGCCCAAATGAACTAATATATTGGTTAAATATATCCTCAAAATGCTTGGCCATATTCTACATTTCAAGCAAGAGTTTCATAGAATCAGTGCTGAAGCTAACGCACAGCAAGCAAAGCAGCTTTTTCAGGTTGGTTCCTCCTGGATCACAGAATTTTAAAAGCAGGATGATCCATAATGGCTGTGGTTACTTGGGGATAGAATTAAAATAATTGCTCAAATGCCCAGGAGACATCCTTTTGTAATTCTTAGGCACTTTTAATCTGGATTTGCTGAATCATGCAAATATTTGAGTATTATAATATTCTGGCAGAAGGATTAATGAATTCATACCATATACAAATGCTTTATACAAATATTCTAAAGTCAGAGCTATTTAGTACAGTTTTTAATACAAATGAAAACAAAAACGGTGTAAATAAGACATGTTTTTATCATTTAAAAAATATGCTGAATAAACATGGCTGCAAATACTCCTGACATTTAAAAATTTAATAACAAAATTGATAGAAGCAATAACATAATGAAAATATTCATGAAAAGCTGATGTCTGTGGATAGATTATGTAAACACTCATGACCTTCTTATCCCAAAGGGAAATTTAAGAACACACACAGACACACACACACAGACACACACAGACACAGACACACACACACACACACACACATGTCTAAGCAGGAAGCTAAATAGCACATCATTTAGCCAGTGGCTGGTGAATAAATAGATTTTATTATAGATTCAGAGCACATATATTTAAGAAAATACAAAGGGTAGTTGATTTTAATCCTTATTATATTAGATATACAGACCAATAAGTTATAATTTTATCATAATTATAATCAATAGTTATATTCAGGACTACAGAAGCTTGCCTGGTAAATTGTAATTCATAGAAAAATTTCAAGACTCCCTGTTGATGATTGAATAAGGCATTAATCTATGAGTTTCACAGAGTATTATTAGAAGTCATTTTAGTGAAACATTTTTAGGGAAATAGTGTATGGTTTTACCCTAGATCTCTGAGTTATCTAGCCTCTCATTGTTGGTTACCCAAGCCATGTTGGGTATAAGTTCCTTCTCCTGGAGAGGACCTTAAGTTAAATAAGACATTGGTTGGCTGCTCCCACACGTTCTGGGCCAGAATTGCCCTAGCATATTTTACGGGAAGGACAGATTGTAGGTCAAAGGTTTTGTCACTTGGTTGGTGTTTATTTCTTTTTGGTAGCCTGCAAAGTACATTTCCATACCAAAGAGACTGGAACACGGGATGAAAGCTGTATGTGGCACCAGCTCCACTTCTCCATGTTCAATGAGTTGTACAGGTGTTTGTTTTGGTGGGGTTAGTGGTAGCATTTAATAGCATAGGGATATTGGAATAGCAAAAGCCTGGACTTTAAGGTAAAAGATTTACATCCATTGTGACATATCCTTGGGAACCCGCCAAGAACAGATGACTTTTTTGATAATAGGATTTTGGGCAGGGACATGCCTGAGGTGCCCACTCCGAGATCCATGACAACAGATCACACAATCTCCTCACCGCCTGCTGCTTCTCAGCCCTTTGCAATAAACTCCAAGTAGAAGATAAGCATCAAAGAATCTCCAGTGTGAGATGGTTGAATTAGTGGCAAGCCTATCTCTTGGCATGTAAAAACTCTTTGCTTCAACTGCAGACAGACTGCTGTCCAAAAAGGACAAAACTTGGTAGCAGGGAAGTCGACAGCCTAACTCTGCCAAGACAGGGTAGGTAAGTCCTTCATAATCCCTGCTCTACAATAAATGTCTGTCAGAGAAACAGGACCAAAAGGCTGAAGACTGATGCTGGAATGTATGGAGAGAAAATGGGAACTGTCCAGGTAGTCACTGGTTTGTCATTTCTTAGTATTGGAAGCTGCAGGCCCTGCACTTCTTATATAATCAGATATATTTATCCTTCTCAGCTCTCTGAGGTGGTTGAAGAATAGACAGCTTGAGTTTCATAGCTAAATTTTTAGTTGTTTAGGAATCAAGAGGGCGTTCTAGATCTAAGAAGATGGTTATAATAGTGATGCAAGTTAGTATGGAAGCTAAGTCAGTTATAGAACTTTAAACTCATGGAGATGGTTAGAAGGTAGTAGGTTAAAGTCAGGGGCCAAATATGTATGAACTGGACATTGGGAAGGTATACTGGGCCATTTAACTCTCATAAATGTGGCATATTTAATTCTGCTGTTTTGTATAGAATTTACTGTTATAAGAGAAAGAACCATTTGTTGGATTGAAAAGGGAAGCTGTTGGGGGGGAAGAGGGTGGAAGGGTGGGACAGGAGGGGGAATAGGGAAGGGTTTGTGACTGAGCTGTAACTTGAAGAAAAAAAATAAAGTACTTATATATATATAAAAAAAAACTATAGAGTGACATTGCCAGGGGCATGAGTTGGAAGTGCATGAAATCTTCTGCCAAAAATCATGTTGCCAATTCATTATGACAGGTGAAGATATTTAAATCAAGATTCACGTGGACAGAGGCTCTCTCCTTCTCCTCCTGTCTCACCTCCTCCTCATCTGGCAGAGAAACTCGCATCACAGTCTCACCGACCTGACCCGGTCCGGGTCTGGGGATGGATTCTGGAGCTTCTAGGCAGGGAGTTATCTCCCCTCAGAGCCCAGGGGCTTCAGATTGGACAGAGCACTGAAGCAAGACCCTTGCAGGCCTAAAGAATCTGAATGGCGAGTCTAAGAAACTTTTCATCTGATAAATAATTGGACTCTAAGACCACAAAGGGAATTCCTACTTGATAAACTGTCTTAGGATCTGATGAATGAAATTCAGAGACTTTAAGACTGAAAGATTAGATAAATACCATCCATCCATAAGGATACATGCCCAGAGGATAATATCCTTTTAAGAAACTTTAGGCTAATGTTAAATGGTTGTTTTGTAGTTATTAAGAAGTTTTAAGTGTTAGGTTTTAGAGTTAGGGTTTGGGTTTTACGTCTTAGGAACTTTATAGGCAATTGTTAAGTGATTGTTAAGTATTAATAAATATGTGCTTGATAAATAAAAATGTACTGTTATAGGTGTTGGCCTCAGCAATGGGGCCCAGTTGCCAGTTGGTGGAGAACAACCCTTTGTCTTAGCAATAGCCTGGGTTGCCTGGGATTTCCATGGAACTCCCTTGGCCAACAAATCAATGGAACTCAATCCATTCCCACTATTGGAAGCTTTCTTGGTGACAAGAGTTAGCCAGTTTAGAATTCTTATCGCCCATTACTAAGAACCCTCATTTGGATCACCTTCAAACATTCTAGAAAGTTTCCATTGTGCTAGGTTTCTGCATCACACCCCAAATGCCTGCCAAACTCAGCCTTCTCTCCCCATACTATCTTCCTCCACCCCATCCCCCCAACTCCTGATTCCCCTTCTCCTGTCTACCTACCCCTAGTCCACCTGTAAAATCTATTGCACTTAGATTCATGGATCACCTCTAGGTTCCTCCTCTTTATCTAATCTCTCTGGGTCTAGGGATTGTACCTTGTTTATAATTCACTAATATTGTCCATTTAATGCACACACTGGATTCACAATGGAGTAAATACCCTGAATATTATGCTTATCTTCTTTGGGGGAAATGTAGGTCTAAAACTAGAGGGAAATGTGTTATTGAAATGTTTTAAATTTCATGTTTCAATAGTCTTGACTAGGCATTTACATTAGTGAAATTGGAAATGGGTTGGGAAAACAATTTAAAGATGAAATGAAATGAACAGATTAAATACGGTCTGTCATAGTTTGCTTTTGTGTTGTTGTGTTAAACATCATGACCAAAAGAAACTTGAGGAGGAAAGGGCTTGTTTTACTTTCCAGTTACAATCCATCACTGTCCATCATTGGGACCAACTGTATCAGTTATTCTTCTACTGCTTTGAAAAATAATGTGACCAAGGAAACTTAAAAAAGGACTTTTTGAGCTTATAGTTGCAGAGGGGAAGCTAACCAGCAGAAAGTCATGAGCACTGAAGCATCAAACTGAGAACTCACATCCTAAACTGCTAATAGGAAGCAGAGAAAGAGAACTCAAAAATGCCATTAGTCTTTGAACTCTCAAAGTCTGCCCCAATGACACAGTTCCTCAAGCAAGGCCACACTTTCTAGCCTCTCCAAACACAACCACCAACTGGCGAACAAATTTAACTGCCAGAGGCTATGGAAAAAAATCTCCTCAACCACAGAAGAGAAGGTAGGAACTCAAGCAGGGACCTGGAGGCAGAAACTGAAGCTGAGACAATGGAGAAACACTGCTTGCTGAGTTGCTTCCCCGCAGCAAGCCTTCTATTTATTTATTTATTTTGTTTATTTATTACTTCAAATTACATCTCCACCACAGGGCCCTCATTCTAACCCTCTTGGTTCCACCCTCCCACCCTTTCTTCCCTCTCCCACCCAACTCACTCCTGGGATGCGGAGTGTCCCTACATATCAGCCCCTCTCATCTCAACAGACATATGAGGGCTAAGAGCTTCCTCTTGCACTAGGGGCCTATATGGCAGCTCCACTAGGGCAAAGTGTCCCACTAACAGGTAACAAAGTCCATATTCCTATTCCTTTTGGTCTGTTGCTTGTGGGATAGTTAACTTGTACTATATGGCTAAAATCCAGTTATAAGTGAGTAGATGCCATGTGCATCCTTCTGAGTCTGGGTTAGCTCACTAAGGATGACCTTTTCTAGTTCCATCCATTTGGCAGCAAATTGCATGATTTCATTGTTTCTGGTAGCTGAGTAATATTCCATTGTGTAAATATACCAGTTTTTTAATCCATTCCTTGGTTGAGGGAATTCTGGGTTGTTTTCAGTTTCTAGCTATTACAAATAAGGCTGCCATGAACATAGATGAGGAAACATCCTTGTGTTTTGGTGAGGAAACATTTGGATGTATATACCCAGAAGAGGTATGGCTGGGTCCTGAGGAAGAGATATTCCAAGATTTCTAAGATATTGCCAGACTGACCTCCATAGTGGTTGCACAAGCCTGCACTCCCACCAGCAATGGAGGAGTGTTCCCCTTTCTCCACACCCTCGCCAGCATGTGCTGTCATTTGACTTTTTGATCTTAGCCATTCTGACAGATGTGAGATGGAATCTCAGAGTCATCTTGAGTTACATTTCTCTTATGATTGGCAAGACAAGGCAACTCTGTCAGGCATATGAGCTCCTGAGTGAGGCAGCATCATCAGGTCTGGGTTAGACCCCATTCCAATTGTTAGAGGATCTACTTGAGGACCAAGCTTCTTGTGTGTAATGGGCTTAGGGACAGTCCCTACAAGCTCTTTGCATGGTGGTTCAATCTCTTTAAGCTACCTTGTCTGTGAGGGTCATTTGTCGAGTCCTTGATCCCCCAGGCTTTCTCAAATCCTCCCCCAACCCTTCCTCAAGACTCCTGATCTTTGCCCCATTTTCTGTTGGATAAGGTTTCAGGGATGGCAGGAATGCTGGGTTCATGCCCAGATTCCCCCCCCCACCCCCATCTATTTCCAATGTCTATTTTATCTTCCCTACTTAGAGGGATTCAAGCATTAGCCCTTGAACCCTCCTTGATAATCAGTTATCTGGGTCTGTGGACTGTAGCATGATGATCCTGAACATATTGGCTAATATCCACTTATGAGTGAGTAAATACCCTGTGTGTCTTTTTGGGTCTGCCTTAACTCACTCAGAAAGATCTTTCTTGGTTCCACCCATTTGCCTGCACATTGGGGGTACAGCTCAGTGGTAGAACATTTGCCTACATTTCTTATAATTTTTTTTTTTTTTGGTGATCTTGAATTTCCTCCTCTTCCTTACACTTTGTAGATATTATGCCAGAAAGGAAAGGTAGCATTTCAGAGCTGAGAAGGAAGTCAAGGGAACACACAATTCAGCTGGGAGAAGTTATTACTGCCTACCTTGATGACAATTTAAGCATGAAAATGAATATTGAAGGCTTAGCATAAAAGTCTGTGTCAGAGGATTTGAGAGCAAAGTGGTGGTTACCAGAGGCTTGGGAGAGTACAATGGAAGAGAGAATGAGGAAAGTCCCACTTGTTGTATGGAGAAGAGGGTTAGGAGAAGCAAGTTCCATCATGCCCTGCACAACGAGGTAATCATAGAAAACACAAGTGTACTGTGCACTGAAAAAGGAAGAAGACTGTATTGCAAGTATTTTCAGAACTATTTTACAAAACACTAGTACCCTTAGAGAAGAGAGCTCTATTAACCATAGTTTAAATTTCACACAATATAGGCATAATCAAAGCATTACATAGGACTGCAAGGTTATTTAAAGGATTTTTTAAAGTTTTGTTTTGTATTATTTTAATGAGTATTTGACCTGCATATATGTATATACATGCATATAAACTTCTGGTGCTCACAGAGGACAGAAGAAGGGATAAGATCCCCTGGAACATCACAGACTGTTGTAAGCTGCCATCTGGCTACTGGGAATCGAACCCAGGGACCCTACAAGATCAACAAGCAGCTTGCTACCCTTATCTTCAACACCAATAGATATGTAAAATATGTATGCCTTTGCATGACAATTAAAAATAAATAATATAAATAAATTTAATTAAAATAAGAAAAAATACCTAAAATTTAAATTCTCTAATGGAGTTCATAAATGACAGTACAGAAATTTTATTTTTAAAGACAGATAATTATCTGAAAATGAAGTAGTTACTACTTTAGTAGCCTTTACCTAAACACACAACATCAAAATACAACTACCTTACTAGGATTTATTTGAAATGTATATATTATGTCACTTCTGCATAATAAAACAAAGTACCAGATATAATCAGTAAATTGCTTTCATGTTTCTTTTTGAGTATATTTAAGGTGAATAATTAAATATTATTCATCAACTTCTAATTAGAGTGATGGAATATTATTCATGGAGTATAAAATGTGGAAATAGAGTACTTTGTATGGTTATTATCAAGGCAGTTTATACCTACTTCCTAATCAGGAGAGTCCACTCCTCAAATGTAAGAAGAAATGAACTACTAAAAATCACAATTCTGAGAATGTGGACACATTTTAAATATTATCACAACTATTACTAGTGTTATCAGATAACAATAAGGCCAATGAAGAGATCAAGAACAAGTGTAAATGACATATGTAAGACTAGAAAAAGAAACATATGAACATTATATATCTATGTCTATATCTATGTATATAATCAGAAAAACTAATGAGCAGCAAAACACATTCAACATTAACTTCAAGTGACAATGAGGCTCAATTTTCTGAGTTTGGAATATGATAATAAGTAATATCTAAACAAAATAATTATATTTTGAAAAGCACCCCTAAAATTAAAACAGTATTTTGAGATCAGTGATGAAAAATTAAACATGCTTTTTATGAAATGCTTATCTTTAAATGATAGAAAAAATTGAACTCACATGTTTCAAATAAATTTAAAGTCTTCAATGCCTCAATAGAAGTCTCTTTAGAGAAGTGACATTTCAAACTAATTGTTCATTCTTTTGGGGGCATTAACTTTGTCAGTATTTGGATGGTTATAAAAAGATAAATTGCTTATAATTTAGCTATTTGAATTTAAATGACAAGTCATTTGCCAATACAGCTGCAGGTAATTTTACTGAAAGAAAAGTATTGACAATATTTTACACTTTATGTCATGCATTTACCCCCCCTCAATGTTAAATGCTGTTTATCTGCTGTCAAATAAAATCCTGAATTCCGTTAACCCTATCTCACATCAGTAACATAAAGTAAACTTCTGCATTGATCAGACACTTCTCATCATATAGTTGGGAATGCAAGTGTAATATGGTGATGACTATCCCACAAGCAATGTAAAGAAAGGGAGGGGGAGAAAGAAAGAGAATACATACTAACAAAATAAGAATATCAAAAAATGAAATTCAGAATATTCATATGGAGGGTGTTTAACTAAAATGATATAATAAGTACCATTCAGTGCAAAGAGCTCAGGGTTTCATTTGAAGAACCTAAACGCACCAAGCAAAGCAGGTGCACAAGTATTCACAGCAGCTCTCTTCTGCTTATGTTTGAGAATTCTAGACATGGCGATTGTCCTTACATCATTTCTGCCCTTTCCATACACTCTCACTCCTCTCAAATTCAAGAACTTTTATTCGTTATTTTCTTACTCACTAAGTGACGTATATTTAACACAAATGAGATATCATTCACTTCTGCACATGAGGTATTGATACATGACACATTTTCTTGATTTTTCTACAGTTCAGGTAAAAGGGTAAGACACGTAAAACAACACATCACATGGTTCTACTTGCATTGTATAGTCAGAAGAGATAAATTTATAAAAGTTGGAAGCACACAGTTGCAGGATAAAGTGATGGAAATGGATAGTGGTGTGAGGAGACACGGGAGTATTTGAAAATGATGAAAATGTTTCAAACCAGCAGACATGATAGCTGTACCACATGGTGAATGCAAATGCCACTGAAAAGTAAATTTAGGATTGTTAATTTTGTATTATGTTGATTTCATGTCAATAAAAATGTATATAAATTCTTAATATTTTGAAAAGAGCTATCACGCCTTTCCATACTGAAGAGACAGCAGCAAAGTAATAAATTTGTTCTGCTGAGTTTTAAACCCAGTAACCCTCAGAGAAATAATACCAAGTACATATTATCATTTGTGGAACTTGGTATCTGGTGGAATACATTCTTGAGAAACAAACACCAATTAATCAACTCCATGTGATGCCATTTTCACAGAACTGCGAAGACTGTGAGTTCCTGTCATTAGAGGCCCACACCTGCTCTTTGGTTCTCTGCTAGCACCCAGATGACATGAGGTTCCCCACGAGTGAGCAGCCTCTAAGGATAGCTTGCACTGCTCTCCCAACCAAAAAACAAAAAGAAAAAAAAGGTCTTAAAATGCCAAGTTATCTGCCAACAGGATCTTCTATCAACTCAGCCATTTCCCCACAGTTATATAAAGCCAACTTGAAACACTGATTTTTGAAAACTTTTTAAGATACTTCCCTGACTGCTCTGAAAGAAGAGACAACATATATTATTTATTTTCACATGTGTGTATATACATGCACATATGTAATTCCCTTGTGTTGGCATTCTCATGGGTGGATATGGTGGTGTGCATGTATGTCTCTTCATGTGTTTATGTTTGAATATGTAGACACACACAGAGTGTGCATGACAGAGACAGAGACATAGAGGAGAGAGAATCAACTGCTCTTGTGTGGATTAGCATCCACAAAGTTTGCATGTAGGATGTTAAATGCAGCATAGTTTATACACTCAGAGTTACAGAAGTACGTAGTCTTGACCTCTACCGTTAGACTTGGGAATCACAACCACTAGAAAAGGGAAGAATTGAGTCTATTGCAATGGATAGAAAAAAGTATTGCTGGGGATGATATGTAGGGACACTCCACATCGGAGGAGTGGGATGGGTGGGAGAGGGAGGAGAGGGTGGGAGGGTGGAACCAGGAGGGGTGGAAAGAGGGCACTGTGATGGAGATGTAACTTGAAGTAATAAATAAACATTATAATTTTTAAAAAAGTAAAAAGCACTGTCATGGTTATCTACATAGCAATATTAGCAATGGCTTAAAGCAAAGACAGAATCAGTAGGAAGTAATTATATGTGGATAGAGTATATAGCACAAGAGAATAAGGGAAGCACAGGGAAATAACATGACATAATAGATACTTCACCATAAGCACACAATAGACAGGCACATCATAGTGGACACACCATAGTTCACACATAATCATAACAAACGACACAGAGGCTGTTTTACAATGACCATGCAGTCATACTAACAGTTCATATTTTGTATGGAACAGAGTCCTATCAGCTAACAAAATTCGGAAACACACGGGGAAAAAAATGGGTGCTTCATTAGTTACTATCTTTTTAAACTGTAAGATACAAAGGATCAGGTTTTCCTGGGCTAGAAAGAGAACTTCTTGTCCTAACCAGTTGCATCTAGAAAGTTAGGTTCTTTGGCACTTAATATAACAAGTGTGTGTGTGTGTGTGTGTGTGTGTGTGTGTGTGTGTGTGTGTGTG